>CM022400.1:63364576-63418517 GCA_011833715.1 Carcinoscorpius rotundicauda | reverse complement strand
TCAGGGCTCAGTCTTGGGATCTTTGCTTCTTTTTATTTGCAACAAGATACAAATGAAGGAACCCAATAAATTACTTTTAATATTATAGATATACTAAAATGTATTGATAACTGTGAAGAGAATGCTACTGCTTTACAGATGGATTTATCATGTAGAGAGTTCTAGAACTAAATGGCAAATTGGCTTAAATTATAACAAATGTAAGATAATGGATATGGTTTACCATAATTTAATCTATATGTACAAGTTGGATGATAATCACTTTTAACTGTCATAAAAGAAGTGTTCTTAGTGAAATAGTTTATTGGTCCCAAAAACCAAAGCAGTGTGCTGTTGCTAGTGGTATAGAGGAAAGAGATTTTCAGGTTATGTCTTCAGAAATATTGAACACAAGTCTAAAGAAGTTAAAATGTCTTTGTATAGGTTATGGTTAGGCTGCATTTAAAATATTTTGTTCAGTCTTGGCCTCGTTATTTCAAGAAAGACCTTGAATTGTTGGAAAAGATTCAGAAGAGGGTTATAAGTATGGTATCTGGGATGGTTGAGTTGTCTTATAAGAAGGGATAAAAACTATTCTATTGTTTTCACTTGAAAAAAGAGAATTTTTTTTTTTCATATTTAACAGTTAAAGTACAATAACTATGGAACAAAATTATAAATTTCGGCAGGGTAGGAGTCATCTTCAGTTAAGTCCAATTTTATTTTTCACAGAGGATGGTTGGTCTTGGCAATGGGTTACTTTCTGGTGTTCTGGATATAGTAAATATAAGCTAGTTTAAAAAGAAAAAGCTTTTAGTGTTGTTTTATGTGTTTGTTTATTGATAAAAAGTTTTAGTTTATTATAGACGACATAAGAGCTGAGATGTTTTTGTTGTTTTCTAATTTTAAGCAAAGCTACACATCTGTGCTAGTTGTTTATAATTTAACAGTAAAGACTAGATAAAAGGCAGGTAGTTATCACCACACTCCACTAATTCTTGGGCTACTCTTTTATTGATAAATTGGGAGATTTACTGTCACATTATAATGCTCACACATAAAATTGTGCACATATTTTATGTAATGGGGATTTGAACCTTCATCCCTAAGATCATGAGTTGAGTGTCCAAACCAAACATGGCCATGTTGGTCCCAAGTGAAGATAAACCAATTGGTTTTATACTGTCTCAAAACATGTTTATTTTTGAGAGTAACAATACAAACTGAAAAATAATATGCCTCTCGATAGATCGGTTTAATATTCTACAGTATAATTTTTGGATGGTTTGCAGTTTATTTCTGAGAAAATGATTGAGAAACAATTACAGTTGTGTTAGAAAATATAATGAGATAAGTAATAATATATTATGCAATTATAATGATATTTTCAGTATATTTTTCTGTACTTCTACTGTGCTGTCTTCCTTTTATTAATGCTTATGAAGTTCTGAAAACAAGTTGAGTTTGTCCTTTAGGTCTAAAACTAGAAACAGTTTCTTTGAACAGTTTTCAAAAAACATTTCTTCCTGACGGATTGATTCTAATCTCTCTTGATCTACGTCCCCGAACTTAAATCACTCATAATTATGATTTCATTAACTCTTTCAACATGAATTTGATGACGGAGATTGACCTTATAACCATTTCCTTCTGCTTATAGTGTTGATGCTATGATTTTTTATTTGTTATGCATATGTTCACGAAAGTTTGCATATTAACAGTAAATATTACAAGACTTATGTACTCAAAAATTTTACTATTCTTAAGTGTTTTCCCATAGCAAAGCCACATTGGGCTATCCATTGAGTCTTCCGAGAGGAACCAAATCTCTGGTTTTAGCGTTGTAAATCCATAAACTTGCCACTGTACCAATGGGAGACTTATAAAACTGACCTTCACAAAATGTTTGGTTTGGGCTGTGTTTTGGTAGATCAACTTTTTTATTACTGTTTACAGATAAGTTCTTAAACTCTTGTTTTTTTAAACATTGAACAGTAAATAAAAAGGGTGTGAGGCTAGTTTAGAAAAGTCAGCATTACTTAAGACAAGAAAGAAGCCCAGAAAAAGGTAACCCGTATAGAAATGGAAAGTAGACATCTCGAGGCTGAACAAAACTGTATGTAAGCCAGAAAATAAAATAGGCCAAAAGAAATAAATTTTAGACTCAACTTCAGTTGACAAAGGCAAAATGAGAACTCAGAATTCATTCGGCATATTAAGATACCACAATTTAATGAAAATTAAGTGGATAAATATTTAGAAGATTTGGAGAAAGTTGCTTAAATCATGGACAAGCTTTGCGAAAAATGGCTATTATTGCTATAGTATTTTGACTGGTAAAACAGACAGCCAGATGTGGTTTTGCTATAAAAAAACTCACACACACACACACACACACACACACACACACACACACACACACACACACACACACACACACACACACACACACACACAAGGAGCTTATGCTGCTCTCTTTCTGGAAGATTGCACAGATTATCATAATACTAAAGCAGTTATCCCCTAAGTATATGACCTAGTTTCAGAATCTTATCGCCAAAAGTTTCGAGATTACTTTAATCATGATGGTCAAACACATATGCAATTCGCTCATGAAAAAAGAGGTATATTTTGATAAATTAAATTAAATTACAATTAAATTTATTACTTTTAGTTATAATAATGAATCATTAAAACACAATAGTTTGAATAAACTAGTTTAAAGATCACAATAACTTAACACGTTTAATGATTTACCAGCGGTGCACCCCGCTTGTACAGCAGTATGTCAAAAGATTTACAATGCTAAAATCAACGGTTCGATTCCCCTCGGTGGGCTCAGCAGATAGCTCAATGTGGCTTTGCTATAAGAAAACACACACACACACACCTTTACCAGCGAGTTGGAATATACCTAAGCCTAAAGCACGGTTGTTCCTGTATCCTCTGCTTTTCAACTCTTCTAAATTAATACATTTTCTGGGACTTTGAGAAAAATGTTAATTTTTTATCTACTGGGGTATTTCGCTGCTATACATGATAACTTATATAACTTTCCTTCTAGGGCATTCACCTCTGGCAAAAAACTTTCAGAGCAGGTGTACAATACATTAACCCTTATATTTTGACTGTTAAGAAAGTTGGAGAGTCATTTCTGAGATAAAAGTTATTATATTAAATTAGAGCCAATTCTAAACGTTAATTGGAAAAGATATTTTTAAACAATGAGAAACGGTGCTTAAAAGTACAACCTACTTTACTCTCTTTCCAAATCTGAAGATATTGAAAAATTTTCTGTGGAAATTCTCTGCTACGATTCTTTTCTAAATTTATCTAAATAAAACTTGTCCCTTAGAGACAAGTGAGTTCTACTTTTGACGTAATTACGTGTAGGCAGTGTTTCTATTGGATACTGTAACAAACCAACGTTGTTTTAAATTAGGTGATGATTGTTTATACTGTGATCTAAATTAATTTTCACATACAAAAAAAAAGTTAGATATAATGATAATAAATCCTATGAAAGTTTATTTCCACCCAATTTTTCAAGCAAAAACCCTTTCTTTCAAGTTATTTCTGTGAAATATACACAATTGGAATATTACTAAAATATAACAAGTAGAAGAAAATTTTTTTTAATATTGCACAAAGCTATTTGAGGGCTATCTGGACTACCCATTGCTATTTTTCAACTCTTCAACATTCAGAAACGTATGAAATGTAATTCATTTAAACTTCTATTGATTGTTTTTAATCATAAATAATATATTTTGTTGTTTGTATTTTAAAACAGCAGATGATTCCACTAAAGTTTTATGGTTACCACCTTTTTTAATTTCGAAGGAAGCTACATGAAGGCTGTTTGTGCTAGCCGTCCCTAATTTAGCAGTGTAAGACTAGAGGGAAGGCAGCTTGTCATCACCATACACTGCCAACTCTTGGACTACTGTTTTACCTACGAATAGTAGGATTGACCGTCACATATAATGTCGCCAAAGCTTATAGGGCGAGCATGTTTAGCGCAACGGGGATGGGAACCCGCAACCTTTAGATTACGAGTCGCACGTCTTAACACGCTTGGCCATGCCGGGCCAGATTTGAGAAGTAAACTTATTCCTGACACGAGTAGTGATAAAGTACTTTACACTGTACAATATAAATAATTGTTGTTTTAATGTTTCTAAAAGTATGATACTAAACTGAAAACAGTTGTGAGTTAATAATTGTTTCTTTAACAAATTTCTCATAGTTCTCATAAAAATAAATATTATCATGCAATGTGGCATGAGAAGTTGAGAAAATGAAAATGTTATTTATCTTTATTCATGGAATAGTTTTTTATCTGCATAATCATTCTGAACTCTTTGGTCAGTCTTCTAAGGGCCATTTTCTAATTCCTTATGTTGTACACTTGGCCTCCTGTCTGATTTCCTTTGGAAAAATGTATTTAGGTTTATATTCAATTTTTTAACATATCAAACACCTTTGATGTAAGTTTGTTGTGTAGTTTATAATGTAGAAATTTCAATGTTGTAAAACTGATTGAAAGCTGAGAATAATGGCACTATTTTCTTTCATAACCATTGGTATCTTGTGAGGTTTAGTCTCTCGTATGTCTCACTGTTTATATGGTGTAATAACTGTGGATTTTAGATCTGGCTCAATTTATAGATTATTCTGACTGAAGATTAAAGTGAGTGTTTACTTCTATATTTACATGGAGATCTAGTCTTTCAAGCTTTGTTTTCAGTGGAAGTGGAGAGATAGATGACATTAGGATGGTAGCCATAGAGTTACATACATGTTCAGCTGGCCATAAGAAAAGTTTTAGTAAATTTCTTTGGTGTGTCAGCTGTATATAAAGTTACTTTACCAAACTATGTTTCAGCAGTTGTGTTTGTTTTTGAAAAAAGGGAAATGAAATTGAGTGATATTACTGATTTAAATTACTTGTTTTATATAAAATTAGTCAGAAAACATCTTTACTGATGAAAGTCCTCAGCACATAAAGAAAAAAATTTCAAATTTTATCATTTTTGGAGATATTAATACAACAACATTATTTATTATGTATGTTTTCTGTATAAAATTGTTATTGGAGCTTCGATTGTTGCTGGATATCGTGATAAACTAATTTTTCTGCATTTATGATGCAACAAATGTTACTTGTAGTCTCAAATGCAGTAGTTTTACATTGATTAACTGAAGAAAAATTAATAATAACGAATTTCAAGATAGATTTAGTTGATACTTTGCACAATTCGTTGCGATTTTTCGTGAAGCAAATTCACCATTTTATGTTAATAAGAGAAACCAAAATGAAAAATCGGTCAGTCACTGCGTGGCGCTTAAGTCAAGGAAGAGAAATATAAAAATAAGCATGGCGACAGTGGTGGAGTTAGGTGTAATATCCATTTATTATCAGGATTGTATGTTAATAACAGGAAGAACGATCGAATCAAATAAAGATCAGTTTAAGGAATGTGAGTTCTCGAATATCGATAGATGTTTAGTTTATTAACTGTGTGTTGGTGTACATATCTCATTTCTGTGATAAACTAAGCCAAATGTAGCCTGGAAGTGAACTGTAATTGACAGGATATCCTAAATGTTATGTGACAATCAACAGTACATGTTTTACAATTTCAGCAGTTTGTTACTCTTGTCGTCAGTCATTAAAATGTAAACATCAACTTATCTGATCTCACGAGAAATGATGATCTGTCTAGCTGAACTGAACTATGTCCATTGTTATGTAGGTTTACCGTGTTCTGTGAGAAATAGTCAACACATAGGAGGTGTCAATTTCGTATGACAGGAGTCGACCGTCGTACAAGTACGTATCTGGTTAAGAGTGATTACTCTAAAGATATAAGTTTACTATGATGTATCTATTATTCACGTGCTACAGTTAAGGCAATATTAAAAGAAATTAGTGTTTTTCATAAATTTTAATCTGTTGTATGTATAAAATTTACATATGTGACATTAAAATGACAAAAAATGTAAAGTTCTCATCCTTTCTGGGAAAAACACATCACATGATGTTTCAGAGGCATATTTATTAGTTTTGATGGTAAAGCATCCATTAACTAAGGCAGTGCCCCCAGCTCAGACAGCAGTAAGTCTTCGTCTTTACAACACTAAAATCAGGGGTTTGATTCCTCTCAGAAGATACGAGACATACGAATTTGCTTACAGAGGCAATTAAGCATTTCAGTGTATCATTTTTATAAATAAGGTTATAAGTAATTGCAACAACACATATAACATTTTAATCTGTGTGTATTGTATTTCTTTATTTGAAAACGGGTTTGTGTGGAAGAAACCACATTTATTAAAGAGAAGATGTGGATAACAAGACTTCAGGAAGTGCTGGTCTAGATTTTTATTTCTTTGTTATGTCTACACATCTGAATATTAAATGAGAATCTCTTTTTCATAGAAGTGTAAGGAAAGCGAAATCACAACATAACTAGTTGTAATTTACTAGAAAAAAAGTAGTTTGAAATTCCTGGATTGGGTCTTCAGTAACATAATTATGAAGTGTCTGTTTCTTTTGCCAAGAAAGTGATCAGTTTAAAACAGTTTGCTGGAAGAAACTTGTTTCTATCTATATTTCAGCTCATATAACTTCTTTTGTTACAAACAAATTGCATTAACATCCTTGTGTCTACAAACTGATAATTTTGGTGGCCTCTTTATCAGTCAATCTGCAAAACATACTAAATCCTGCAGCAATACTGAAAATGAAAATTAAACATGAAAAACTATTGATCCATGTTTAAGAACTTGGTTTACACATGACAAATTTATTTTTTGTTGCTTCCATTCATCAGTGACATGATTCCAGATTATAATATTACTCTTTATCATGCTAATACTTACATTGACTTTTCATGTGAAACAAGCCATTTTATTTTGATCTTTATTTTAAATATTTGGTAGAACGTGTCTTTATAAATAAAAGTTATAGGCAGTGGACCAGTCATTTTTGTAACTATCCATGGTAAACTTAATGATTAATGTTATGAAGTATTTTCTTTTGTTAAAACTTGGATATTCTTCACAAGTATAAAATATAAAACAGCCTGAGGAAGTATCTCGAGTCTTAATTAGTTACAGCATGCCTGTTTCACTATGATGTAATTTTTGTGTAACTTTGTTGATGTGATAAAGAGATCATCATATCAAAGTAGTGAAATATAAAATTATAGCAGTCTGATGAGCAACGTTACAGTAATTACTCAACCCAGCAGTTATAGTAAATGTTTACAGTCATAGTTTACAGTCTGTACAAAGTGACCTGTATTGGCTGTATTTGTGTAAACTAGTATTTTGTAAAATAGTCACAACTAAGTTATAAGTTATAAAAAGTTTTTAAATTTAATTTATCTCTAAATACAGAACAGTAAATAAAGTAGTAGAGTAAACAATAATATTTTCTAGTTTATAACTTTTTTACTCATTTGGGACTTGACTCAGTACTGAATATCAAGTCTCACAAAATTTTACAGTAAGATGTGAAACAAAATAATCTTTTAGATTTAGCATGTGTACATTTCAGAAGAACAAAAGGTCATAAATTACTATATCAGTACCTTATAATTGCACTATACTTTATAAAACTCTAACTTAGCTCTGTTTGAGTCGTATTCAAAAGTAAGTGTACATAAGCAAGTGCTTCCAAAAATGACAAGAGGTGGGTAGGGGCACTGAGACTAATTCAGTAAATGCAGCAAGCAGAAAAGATGGAAGATTCAATTTTCCATATTATAACTTCTCAATATCAGTAATTTGAGCTCCTAATTATAGTCTTTGGTATTTGGACATCACAAACTCTAATTTGAGCACATCATATAGTGCATAAAAATTGATATTTAGATTTTATTTTTCAATATTTACTTATAAATTAAAAATTTATCTAATATTTAACACTAAAATTTTAATTGTAATTTCCAATTTAAACCCAAACTCATTTGTTTTGAAATTCGAGTAAAGCTTTACGAGGGCTATCTCTGCTAGACTTTCCTAATGTAAGACTGGAGGGAAGGCAGTTATTCATCACCACCACCTTTAGGGCTTCTTTTTTACCAGTGAATGGTGGGATTGACCATCACATTTAACACCCCCACAGTTGAAAGGGCCAGCATGTTTGTTGTGCCGAGGATTCAATCCCTCAACGTACGGGTTACAAGTTGAGTGTTTCAACCACCTTATTTGAAATTAGTGTTTAGAAGGAAATGTTTCAAAAATGTTGTTGTAAGTAAATTTTTCTTATCCAGCTTTCATCATTGAGTCATAGAAATTGAAATGAATGTTGTGATATTATGTCATTCAGTAGACATGTGGTATCAGAATATGTATTTTCACTACCTCAGTTTCAAAAGGGGTATGTAAAAAAAACGTTTTTTTTATGTAACCATTTTTTAAATAATACAAAAGTTATTTCATCCATACTATAAAATTCCATTGTAATTAATCATTTTTATTAAGTATACTGTATCTGGTCTAAAAACAAAAGCTTTTGAACATCACCCTTTCTTCATAACCTATAACAACAACAAGACAAGTTTACTTGTGAATACACTTTGCAAAGCCTGATAAATTGTGCAGGAGGAACTGTGAACTTTTGACTGGTTATGCTGATTTCTCCAAGCCAGTTCTCTTGGCTGTGGTTTTGCTAGATAGTAGATATAGGGACAGTTGGAATCTCCTTAATCCATTCATGCACGTCACTAATCAGATGAAGAAACATTTGGCTGATCATTGAAATTAAATTTTCAAGTAACCTTGGTTTATTCTCTTTAGAAAGCACACAAGCTGAGCTAGCACTCAGTTTAATAAACTAAGCCTCAGATTGACCTTAATGTGTGCTATTCAATTACAGTAATGCCTATCACACAGTTATAAGTAGCTGCAAAATACAAATCCCAAAATGTTTTGCACAGAATTATTTCGAACACAAACAATAAGAAATCCCACCTGATATCATTGTGCATACACCAAAATAATCATTACTCAAACATTAAAACTAAGTCTCCATCCAACTACTGTCTTATAGGTTTCTTATGACTACAACAGGCTCATGGAGAATTGAACAAGGAGATGTGTAGATAGAGATGAAATCAATAACTTTAATACATATTCCACACTGTTAATTCTAACTCTGAACCTAGTACACTGTATTACAGTCGATTTCACAGTAAGGAAGTACTAATTATTGTAATGATTTAAAATAGCCTCGCTTCAGGATGACATGACAATAAAAATACAAGTGTTACAGCACAATAGATACAGCTTATAACGTTTGCCTATAATAAAAGATCAGTATTCATATAAGACTTGCATCTGATTTACATAGATACTTAAACTGCATTTAGAAACAGAAAATCTAACATACTAAATAAAATAAGCAAAAAGATTAAAAAATGTTTAGTGTTAAAACTATGAATCAAAACCAATTTATGAAAAACACAATTAAAATTTATCATACATCTGGAATGGCTGCTGCAGACCTACTACATGCAGTGAAATATTAAACTACTTATGTACAACCAAACTGCTCCCAAAAATAATTCTCTGATCATGACTTCATCAGTAAATAAAACAGTGAAAACCACTATTTGTATGAACCTTAACAAACACAATTACAATGTTCATCATGAACTGGATTCTTTTTATAAATCATTGAATCATCATGATGCACAAGCACACAGAAATGAACTGAAAACTGCTGAGGGTGATATATGTGGCATTAATGAAATAACTTTGTTGAGGACCAGTATTTTGTAGAATACAATCACATTTCAGTTGTAATACAATAAATTGTATGTATATTTATATACATATTATTATTACTGTCTACAAATACATCTTGAAATATCGATTACTTCTTATAGAGCACAGAAAAAGTGATTTTTCCTTTTCAATGAATTTGTACTAATTTTCCACAGTTTGTTAAGCCTTGTCACATTTTACAACTGGAGTATGTTAAAATTTTTTCTTGTTTTATATACACATATTGATATAAAGAACATCATAGGTTATATTTGAGTACCACAGATTTCTAGTGTAATAAATCATTCTTATTAATTAAACTGTGTTTATGTCAAAAAATATTATTTTCTAGAACAACAACAAAAAATGGATCTACTCATGAAGACACTTTTGAAAACCTAAAATACCACTTAGGAAAAATTCTGAGCTTTCAGTTGGTTATAAACATTTCATAAAACTAAGTAAGAATGTGTAAACAATCATTTCCAAAAACTAAAGAAATTGACAGAATTAACTTTTTTGATTTTCTAAATATATTAATATTTCAGAAAATAGATAAGAAAGGAGGTTTTTTTTATTTTATATTCTAGCTTGTCAAAATTTGTTAATTTAAATTTCTATTTGATAAAAAGTATAAAATGTGCCTTTGGACATCAGAAATATAATTTAAACCAAAGAAGCCTTCAGTATAGTGCATGACAAACAAAAATTGATATTCAGGAACTTGTTTAAATATTTACTTTTAAATTAATTAATTAATTATTGTGTACTATTACATTTGAATTACAATATACAATCTGCTACCACATGTATTCACATATATTTGTAAAATAATTGATCAATAAAATTTTGAATGCAAATCTACAAATGTGATAACACCCTCTGACCCCTACACATAGTAATAGAGTTAAGAAGGTGTAGAATGAAACAAATACAATTACTAGTATAAAAAATGATATTCAAGCCACCAGAAGCAATATATATGTTATTACACTGTTGTAGCATGCATTGTGAAATCACCGTCTTCATATACTGTATGGTTTATGGAAAACATGCATGAAAGAGTGGTATGATTTGGACATGAAAGTTTCCTAATAGCATCTTTTGGAAGGGCAACAATGCTGCAGACACACAAAACTTGGTTTTGGTAAATTCCAACAAAATCATGTCAACAATAAAGAAGGGAACATAATTTCATTGTAGCAGTAACTTGGTTGTTCAACATCATAATACTATTGTATTAATTTACCACATGTAGGTGTGTGAATTTCTACACATTGCATGTTGCATTTAGAGCATAATGAAAGCTGATCACAAAGATGTTTTTGACTAGTCATAGCATATCATTAGTTGAAATATATCATGCAGGCACTCTCTTCAGTGTTACACAAAGAGGGATATCTAAGAATGGGTTAACATTCAAAGAATCATATCCATTGTTTCATGAAATAGGTGTATTGTACTTTACATTTTCTTGTATATGTGAAACTTTATTGTTGTAAGATGTAGAAGCTAGTTTTCTGGATACTTGTAATCTGATTTGGTGAGTGATCAACTAAAGAGAGAGAATAGATACGGTCAGATTTATTTTGGAAAAGTCAGGATTTGCCATTAAGATATATTTGTAATTTCTTTCTTGAACTTCCTAAATGTTTGTGCTTTAGTTATTCATGTAGAGTAAACTTTAGGGCAAGTAGTTTTTGATACAAAAGAATGTTTTTGTCATTCCAAAAATATCAAGAGACTAGCTAAGCAAAATGTCCAGTGTACCTTTGAAAGATTATAAATGTCAATGCACTAGATGCAAAAGTTAACACCGAAGGTAAACAACACAAATAATCTGAAGTCAGCTTAGTATAAAGTTTTTGATGTTTATGACAACATCAGTCTGAGACATGTTCATTGTAGTTTTGAAAACTGATTTAAAAAAAAATTAAATACAACAAGAAGATTTTCAAACATATAGAAATATCTTTGGTTGCATGTATGTAAAGTTCAATTAAAAGTTGTTGCTGATAATTATAAATACTGTACCAAATATAGTTTTGTTTCTGGAGTATGTTAAATACTTTTCCCTTTCATAATAACTTATAGCAAAGTCCACATATTGTGAAGGCTGTAATTGTACAGCATGATCCAATGTCAAATTTACAAGTCGTATTGATGTAAGGATGTTGTTACGAATTAGGAAGAAACAAACCTTTTGCTTATATCAAATTATTATTTTGTTTGCCACAATGAACATTTTTTTATTATAATATTTGTTATCAAAACTGAGAGAAATGAATGAAAGGAACATTGATATCAAACAGATATGCATTCAGATTCATCCTGATACTTTTGTGAAATCTTGATCTTTTAGTCACAAAACTGTGTGTTGTGGTCTTATATATTCCAAGTTCAACTCACAGTTCGAGAGTAATGGGTTTGAATTCTTGTCCAACCAAAAATGCTCGTTCTTTCAGCTAAGGGACATTATAATATAATATTTTTTTGGAATACAGTTTCCATTAAATACTTTAATGTAGAAAGCAAATAAATAGAAACCACCTCTAATATTTCTACCAATTATACCCCTAACTTTTCAAAATAAAAGATATTAATTTGAAATATACACCTTACTATGATATTTGTGTATGATCTTTGATGATTATTCATGGTAACTGACTAGATTGACATCACTGTTTGGATTTTTACTGATAGATGGGATATTCTGAACACATTTCAGTGCTGTTCCATTATGGCAGTAAGTTGGCAGCATGGACTATTAACGACAGTGCAGTGTTGATATATATATATTTATATATATGTAAAAAAAACTCAGGAAATAAATAAAATTACATAGTAAAGCATATACCTATAAAAATAGAAGTTACACAAAAATAAAACCAGTATGCATGTGGTACACAAACACTTACCGTACTGTCACTAGCACCAAGTTGCACATACTGATGAATAATGGAGATTTTCAATTTTTTTAGTATATAAGTATGAAAATTACATGATTATATATTTATAGGTTTAAGTTATTACAGAAGCAGTTTTGTTTATAAATTAGTTTCAGATGCTGATATATTTACATTCAGTCCAGTTATGTTTTAATCATAATATTCATGTAATTATCATTATATTTTGAACTTTTTGTTAGTTTGTGTAATAAAAATAAAATGATTAATGACACTGTCAGTTCATCATTAGATTGATTTATAACATCTACAAACTAAAAGGTAAACAGAATGTATCTATGATTCACTCTGCTCATATATTAGTTATTTACCTTTTTCTAAATTTGAATCAGGAACAGCAAGATAGTTGCACTATATTTTCTATTCCTTTTCTTTGTCATGTAGAAAATTAAATTTGATAACAATCTGTTAGCTAAGATGTTATCATTTTTATGATGTGCTTAGTTTATAGTGTACATTCAGGTAGATTTGATTAGTATGTAGCTTACCTAGTTGCAGCCAACAGTAAATAATATTCCACAGTTTTGAGATATATATGGATGAGTGCAAAGTGAATTGTTTTAATTTGACTGTATACACAATGTGTAGTTATTCTAAATTTACTGTATACATCACAACCACGTATATACCTTTTCATAACTTGTAATGACTACATACACTACTGTATACAGTATTTTGCACGTGATTATGCAGTTCAGACTGCATAACTTTAAAAATAAATTTCCAAGACAGACATGTATGTAGTCAAAGGTTAAAATCAACTGTATTATGGTTATCTATTTATTTTCATTTACCTCTACACAAACAAATTGTGTGTAAAACGTTCAGCACACATTTACAACAATGTTTTAACAATAACTTGACACACATAAATGTACAGTCATAGTAATATTGTCTTACATGACATATTCTAAACTTGAAGTGACGTAAACAAATCATCTTATTTAAGGCATAATGAACATTAAAATTTTAGCACATACATAAGCTCTTAACTTTAGGTTTAAGTTGGTTTTACTTCTGTTTAGCATTGTTTTGACCAGAATTGTATATTTCTTCTGAATAGGTTTGCCATATATTTTATGTAGAATGAGCAGGCTTGATAAATGGTGACCTCCAAGTCATTTGTTAAAAATGATATGTGGTATTTTCCACATTAATGTTTAGAACTCTGTTGTTTTTGTGTGTTTAACTGTTGGTTATTGTGGAGGACTGAATTTGAACTTGAGTACAAAAAACAAAACAGATTATTGCAGTATCCTAGATGTAAGAAATAGTGTGTTATAATGATCTTTACAAAATCATACTGTTTACTAAGATTGTGGGAGTTTTAATATTTTCTTACAAAACAGTAAGAATACTACTGTATTTTTGTTTGAAATGTTTCCAGGGTCTTTTGCTTATAATACTGTACTGGTATCTCTCACTTTCTTTAAATGTTTCCTGTGATTGATTTTTTGTTTGCTATTCTTTCTATTACTTTTATGTTATTTTAATAATTTCATATTGTGCTTTTTGCTGGTTTTTTTACTTCATGAATTGATTGTACTGTCTTACTGTATGGATATTGTAGTTAGTAATTGAGTGTACAGATTGCTTGCTGTCTACTTCAAGTTTTTCCATTTAAGAACTTTAAAGATTTATACTGAATACTATTCTGTTTTTTCCCAAAGTTTTTATAGTAACATTGAATGAATAGCAGTAAAACTTGTTAAACAGTTAACTTTCTTATAATTCTATATTTAACTGGAAAAGAAAAACTTTGCAAGTTTTAGGTGACTTGAATCTTGATTGTCCAGGAATTAGTAAATGTTAAAAATAAATTGGGACAAAATTGAGATTTTGTGTTCAGAACAAGATTTAGTGTGAACAAAACTGTATTTTTCTTCTTTACAGAACTATAAGATTTTAATCCTTTTTCACTGTGTGAATGGCCTTTAAGTTTAACTTTCCAGCTCCTAGTAGTCACGTCACTGATGCTGAACAAAATTAATGTGAAGAAACCTGTGAAGGAAGAATCTGTCCATCAGAAGGAAAGGTACCAATAAACAGTGGAGGTGAAACTATGGGGGTTCAGGTGTCAGTCACTCCACAGCACGTACACATTTGTTCATTTCCTTGTTTTTGTTTATGCATGTTGCTATGATAATTTTAGTTTTGTTGGGTTTTAAAATTTTTTTATTAAACATTAAATTTCTTGAAGTGAACTAAACATACACAGTGTAGCTCCTACAGTAACACCTCGAGGATATTATAAACGCAAAAATCAGGGGTTCGATTCCCCTCAGTGGGCTAACAGATAGCCCATCCTGGCACATACAAAATAACATTAATGAAAGAGACGATCCTATAGAGTTGTGACGTGCAATATGTATCAATACTGTTTATAGTTATGATGAGTCTAGTAAGTTATGCATCGTTGTGAATTTGCATGCTTTTATTATAACGACTGTATTTTATGTTTAAATACTGATATTTTGGGTCCAAATCAGGGGTTAGATTCCCTTCGGTGGGCTCAGCGGATAGCCCAACGTGGCTTTGCTATATGAAAACACACGCAGGTGACATTATTTTTAAAGAATCTATAAAAATGTAATAGTGCTTATTTGTTGTGTGTCTAATTAATCTATTCGCAGTGTGAATAGATATTCCCCAAATTTATTATGGACCTTTATTGACTCTCTGCGGAGGTATAAACAAACTTTCAATTTTGTGTTTTACTGTTTTTTCATTTTTTACCTCTGCTTCGGAGTTCTGTTGGATTCATGCAGATATACCTGCAAATTTGCGTTTCAAATTATTGGGTTTTGCAGTTTTTATGGGTGATTTTACGTTTAATATCATTACTTTGTCTCTGTTAATAGATCGTCTCCAAATTTGACATAATGGTTTCGTGTGTTCATGCAAAGATACTTGCAGATTTGTGGTTTACATGTTGTTTGTTTTTTTGACAATTACTTATAAGGGGACCATCTTTTGATATCATAAGATAACCTTTCATGAATTACAAATCTGCATAACTTTCGTCCAGTTTAACGGTACGCCACCTATACTTTGATAGATTGATTAGGCAAAGTATTCATGATGAAACTTTGAAGAATGGATGTCAACTAGCTGTTGTAGAGAAATAAGTGTATGGGACGATATTTATAAAGACAGAAGTCTTTGGAAAAATTGTCCTCTGCACTCATTTCTCCACAACAGTTGCTGTCCATTCTACAAAGGTATGCCACCTGGTTGTTAATAAAGAATGTAGCAAGTATACAAACTTGAATATATTTCAATTTTTACTTTATTAGTAATTGTTATATGCTCTTATTGTATAAATTTTTCTTTCAATTTAGAGAATATTAATTAATGGTTATTAAAGATGGACATTTTTAAACCACGAGTCACAAACGTTTTTGGATAAATGCAAAATGTACAAATAATTCAATTTGTTTGTTTTTGAATTTCGCTGAAAGCTACACGAGGGTTATCTGCGCAAGCCGTCCCTAATTTAGCAATGTAAGACTAGAGGGAAGGTAGCTAGTCATCACACCCACCACCAACTCTGGGGCTACTCTTTTACAAAACAGTGAAATTGACACTCACATTATAACGCCTCTACGGCTGAAAGAGCGAAAACGTTTGGTGTAGCGGGGATCCGAAAGTTCATTTGAATACTGACTCGAGATGTTCATCACCAACCAAACACCATTTTGCCAAAACTGTGTGCGTGAAGGTACCTTACCTGTGTTCATTTATTTAACTTAAAGGTAGAGGGTTAGGTTTCACTGTTCATGACCAGATGGTTAGGGCGTTTAACTCATAATCTGAAGGTCGCGGGTTCGAGACCCGATCACAATGGACAAATTTGCCCTTTCAGACGTAGGGGCGTTATATGTAACGGTCACTTCCACTATTCGTAGGTAAACGAGTGGCATCAGAGTGGGCGGTGATGACTATTGTAAAGTTTATTCACTGTTAAAATACATTTTGGGTGATATCTGTGATGCACCAACCGTAAATGTCTAATTCAATGTTTTAACACTGTAAGCTCTCAAGCTCACCAAATCGCCAGGGTTGGAAGAGCATTTTTCAGATAATATTAAAGGTTCTGCTTTCAATGGTCTAAAAGAAAGAAACTTCGCACAAACGAACATAAATATGTTAGTAACATTTTAGTTATTAGTCGTATTAAATGAACATTCAACTGCAACGCCCCCTACTATTCTGTACCCGTTCATACTCTTGTCCCCTAGGCATGCTTCCAGCAACGGACACTTGCAAACTCTCTCCTTCTCAAGCTGAAGATCTAGGAAGGTAGAAACGCTGTTCTTTCCTTATCAATAAAAGTGTTAATACCCATACCAGCTGTTCTGAGATACAAAGTACAGATTAATTTTACAAAGTATCTTTATTTTTTTTTAAATATGTACAATTTCTAAAACATATAAAGTAATACAAGAAAGATATTTAATTTAATTTAATTACACGGATAACATAAAAGTTACTACTGAATGCAGAACCTCACATTCTTTTTCATTCAGTACAGTACGAAATTCTCATGCTGTTCCTCAGTCTTGTAAAGTTTATGAGATGAGACAATTTATGAAAGAAGCCAAAATATAGAAGAGAATGAAAATGATGCTGCTGTAAATGAAAATTTTGCTGATATTTGGGAGTGTGAATGAAGAACAATTTCTCAAGTTGCTAACATTAAGGAAAGAACTATACGGTGGCACTGATGATGTAGATGCTGAAAAAAACAAAAACAAAACTAGATTAACAGAAACTGTTTTAGCAAAACAACGAAATCTTTGAACAAAATGTTACAGATGTCTAATCTTTGATTAAAAATATTGTGTAATAATTTCCATTTCATCAAAGCTGACCAAGCACCCGGATGTTAATAACCATTATCACAGTAATTAAATGGATTCTTTTTTGTCTCCAAACAATAGATCAGTCCGATACTAATTCACTTTACACAATTACATTGCCGTTCTTGAAATATATTCAGTTATACCAAATAGTTTAATTGGATTGCTGATTAACCACAATGTAACGTGTAAAATAACATTTGCGGGTTTTAAGTGATTGAAATTAATTACCTGAACGTACATAAAAACAAAAACAGACACTACAAGCCAACCATCCAGTCACCAAGGCCCGCTACTAGCCGTGTTTTGTATGTATGTTTGAAAATAATAACTATTCACTCTCCCACAGTATGGATCTTGTTTAGTGGAATTTCTAAATTTAGATATTTCGATTTCACATCTCGTCACACTAACGTTTAGGCCATGACCGACTCGCAATGTATTGCATAAACTATAAGAATATTTAAAATTATCTTACCGATTTTATGTGTCAGACTTCTTTCCATTTTGGGTTTCGTTATAAGTATCTGTGCTGTTTGAACATGGAATACCCACCGTTGTACCATATGTTTATTTTTAGGAAGGTAACTATACATTCCTGTAGTTGACTGTTTATCATGGTTGTTATTGGAACACAGTCAACAGTTCCTGACTGAGTTGTTGAATATCCGAATTGTAAAATATTTTTCATGTTTTCTAGTTCTCTATAGCTGCCCTCTAATTCTTTACTGGACTGAAAAACTGAGTGTCTTTTATAGAAAGTAGAAACATGAGTATTTGGTCTCTCGCAATCGTACGGTTCTTCGGCTGGATGGATTTCAGCTTTTGTTTCAGATGTAAATGAACCTTCATGAAGTGAACAGAAACTGTTGCGCGACATGCTTTCTTCATAAAAGAACAACTTATATTTTTTCATTTTTCTGTGGTTGAGTAACCGTGGCTATTTTTCTGAAGTTTTGAAATTCGGCTTCTTTGACTAGATCCTCTATCTCTTCGCCTTCTTCTACCTCTGTACAGTAGCTTTCATTTTCTTCATATCTTCCAGTGCAGCTATAAAATAAATTAGTAAAAGTATTTTGTTTGTTTGGAATTAAGGTCAAAGCTACACAATGGGCTACCTGTGTTGTGCCCATCACGAATATCGTAACCCGTATTTTGGCGTTTTGAACTTTCAGACTTACTACTGAGTCACTTGGGGCATGAGACTAATATTACGTATGTAAAAAATAATTTAGTAAAAATCAACAACAGCTAAACAAAACAAAAAGATGTAATAAATATAAATGTACATTTATTAATGTAAGTTGTTTAATACATGGAAATCTAATTTAGTCCACAATGCATATTGTTATTTTTTCCCTTTGATATAAACATGTGGAAGATTGAAGAAGTGACTGCTTTTAATCACATATGACCTCTGTGGGACAGAGGTAAGTCTTTGGATCCACAACGGTGAGATCAGGGATTCCATAACTCTGGGTGGGTGGAGCAGATAGGCCGATGTGGATTTGTTATGAGAAAAACATGTACACACGCACACATAATCATGGGCCCAGCGTGGCCAAGTGGTTACGGCACTCGACTTGTAATCTTAGGGTCGCGGGTTTGAATTCCCGTCATACCATACATGCTCGCCCTTTTAGACGTGGGGTTGTAATAATGTTACGGCCAACCCCACCATTAATAAAAGAGTAATTCAAAAGTTGGCGGGGGATGGTGATTGATAGCTGCCTTCATTCTAGTCTTATACTGCTAGCGCAGATAGCCCTCGAGTAGCTTTGCGCGAAATTAAAAACAATACAAAAAAAACCACATAATAACGTATATAATTCGCCTGGCATGGCAAAGTGGATTAAAGCGTTCCACTCGTAACCTGAAGGCTGCATCAAACCTGCTCGTAGAGGCGTTATTATGTAAGGGTAAATCCAACTATTCTTTACCGACTAGGTAAAAGTGTAATCTAAGAGTTGGCGGTGGGTGGTGTTGACTATCTGGCTTCCCTTTGTGTTTGTTACACTGCTAAATTAGGGACAGCTAGCGAAGATTGCCCATGAGTAGCTTTGAGCGAAATTAAAAACAAAACAAATGTATAAAAATATGAAAAAAAAAACGAAATTTAAATATATTAGTGCTATTGAAAGATGTTGGTTAGTTCATCTATTAATTCCTCATATTATTGCTTTCTTTAATATGTTAACAAAATTGTATAAATTGTATACAAAGTGTGCTACAAAAAAGTTAGTACAGTACCACCAAATTAACACAGCAAACTTACAGACCCAGAAATTAGATAAACCGAGCACGGTAATTTCATTCGAAAAAGAAAATAAGAATACCCTCATGCTATTACTGATGTTTCCTTCAAGCTTGTATCAGACAAAATATGTGGAGATGTAACAAGAAATGACTGTTACATTTAATACAAAATACTGTTTCACGTAATTACAATAATAAAATCTTTTTTTATAGTTATCATCGTCCACTGTTTTCTGATTACTCTTTCAGTAATATTTTGTATTAAATTATTAAACAGTGCGATAAACTTTGAATTGTGAAAATAAATGTTAATGTTTTATAATAATATGTGTAATAATAACCAGAAAAGCATAATTAAGCAATAGGGTGATCTCGTAAATGAAGGCTTAGGGAGTATCTACGCACTTTAGATCACATAAAAAACCACATACCAAGATGGAATCAAACACAAAAACAATTTTCGTAACTTTCTCCTCATATATCTCCCTATTTTTCCCATATTTAAATAAAATTATAGTAAATTGCTCAAAGTAACCGCCTTTCACAAGATTTTAATTTTCAATGATAAAAGTAAAGTTCTGTTGTCATAGTAATACCGAATTGTAATATCTTACAGTGACGCTTAAACAAACCCTTTACAATGTTGTTTATTTAGTAACGGATAATCGAATGTACATATTTAAAAACTTTAAACAATACTTTTTTTCACGTGCTACAATATCACAATGATGTAAGAATAAGAATAAATATAAACACACACTTGCATATTTGTTAATGTGAGGTTGTTTTTTTTTTATAAAGATTGTTTATTTTTTTGAATTTCGCACAAAGCTACTTAAAGGCTGGCTATCTGCGCTAGCTTTTTGATAAATAAAATTTTATACAATTTATATTGTTTTTGCCAGTTATTTCTACTCTACGAGGGCCCGGCATGGCCAAGCGCCAAACATGTTCGCCCTTTCAGCGTGGGTGCGTTATAATGTGACGGTCGATCCCACTATTTGTTAGCAAAAGAGTACCCCAAGAGTTGGCGGTGGGTGGTGACAACTAGCTGCCTTCCACCTAGTCTTACACTGGTAAATTAGGGACGGCTAGTGCAGATAGCCCTCGAGTAGCTTTGCGCGAAATAAGAAAAGCAAACAAACAATCAATCTACTGTGAAAAATCAAAGAAGTGATTATGCTTAACCATGTGTTCAACTTATGAGAAAGAGCTTCGAAATGTTCTTTCAGTATTGTTGGAAAACGTCTGTTAGTTTCTCTGACACAAAATGTATTATTATTTATATCGAATTTGTTAAACCGATCCAGCATTTTTGACTGGCACGCTATATCTGGTGTATTAGATAATCTACGCTTGTCATTAAACTGCATAGATTGGAAAACTCTAGTCATCAGTGTTAGTTAGGCCTGTTGTAGTTTATAATACCATATTCTTTATTTAGTCCACTGGAGCTAACAAATAATATGAAGTGTTTAATAGCATTTCAAACATTTGTTGTCCGTCACATCCATTGCCGACAGCAGATTTCTTGCTAGAAAAGAACTTACTTATCAGAGCGGTCCGGCATGAACAGGTGAGTTAAGGCGTTTGACTCGTAATCCGAGAGTTGCGGGTGCGAATCCCGGTCGCACCGAACATACTTGCCCTTCCAGCCATGGAGGCATTATAATGTGACGGTCAATCCCACTATTCGCTGGTAAAAGAGTTGGCGGTAGGTGATAATGACCAGCTGCCTTCCCTGTAGTCTTACACTACTAAATTAGAGACGGCGAGCGCAGATAGCTCTCGATTAGCTTTGTGCGAAATTCAAAACAAACATACAATTCGATGTCGTTTAGGCATATGAAGATACAGTGAAGGGAATGCTTACAATAACCAAATATTTTTTACATTGGCTAAGAATTTTGAAAACTACCATATCCTTTAAGTTCCATTAATATAATATTAGATCTTCACGATTCTAATAACACAATATATCGATCTAGTTTTACTGCGTTGTTCTTACATGAAAGGAGTTGGAATGTTATATTCCTTATTACAATTCCACCTTTCTCACCTGTGCCCGACATGACCAAGTGGATTAAGACGTTCGATTCATAATTCGAGTAATGCTCTCCATTTCAGCCATGGAGGGGTTATAATCTTACGGTCAATCCCACTATTTGTTGGTAAAAAAGTAGCCCAAGAGTTAGCGGTGGGTGGTGATGATTAGTTTCCTTCCCTCTAATTTTACACTACTAAATTATGGACGGCTAGCGCAGATAGCCCTCGTGCAGCTTTATGTAAAATTCAAAAACAAAGAAAACCTCTCTCACCCAATGTTTTCTTTTAGTTATTTTTTAGTTAATATTTTCTTTTATTAGCTGTCATAAAATGGTACAACGGGAAACATGTAGGCCTACAATGTTAAAATGCTAAAGTATACATAGCTATGGTTGGCACAGCAGAAATAATCCGTTGCACAGATTTGTTCTTGACACCAAACAAATTTATTAGTCCGTCTATTCTATAAAAAACAAAAAAACTTAAAATAACAAACTTTCTAAGAAACTATTGTCTTTTTGTATGATTTTTATAAGAAAAAATCACATTCAATAAAAATACTTAAATTTTATTTTGGCTCTTTCCTTTTTGAAGTTGTAAAATAAATTAAGAAAATATTTTGGTAACTTGAGACCTGTATTGATGTAGAATTTCTGGTAGCATATCATTATTGATGTTTTATTTTTTCGGAAAGAAAATAGGCTATTTTTATTTGAAAGTGTTTGATTTTTTTATATTAAATTAACTTTCATGATAAATATTATTACTCAAGTGTTAACATTTGGAAGTTTCATCACTTCTAAAAGTTCCTGAAGGTGTCACACATGAATAATCGGATAAGTTGAGGTATGATTAGTTTTTAAACTTTATTTATTCGTTTCTTCAGTTATGATTAGACTTCTGACTCGAAATTTTCAGGTCACGGGCTTGAATCCCGCCACCAAAAATGCTCGCGTTTTCAATCGTGGGGGAGATATAACGTGACAGCCAGTTGAAATACACCATAGCCCGTTGTGTTCCTTTGTGCTTAATAACAAAACAAAAATCAATGGATTGAACCCCCACTAAATTACCAGACACTGAATGAAAGTTTCCCAAATTAAAAAAAAAAAACTGATACAAAAACACAAGAATTAAAGTTTAATTTAGATATTAAATCCAAATATTTAAATAGATAAATCTAAACAGGTATTTTGTAGGATTGGTTTGTTTGTTTTGGAATTTTGCACAAAGCTACTCGAGGGCTATCTGTGCTTAGCCGTCCCTAATTAAGCAGTGTAAGATTAGATGGAAAGAAACTAATCATCACCGCCCACCGCCAACTCTTGGGCTACTCTTTTACCAACGAATAATGGGATTGACCGTCACAATATAACGCCCCCACAGCTGAAAATGGGAGCATATTTGGTACGACAGGGATGCGAACCCGCGACCCTCAGATTAGGAACTGTACTCCTTAATTTACCTAGCCATGCCGGGCTTCTAGGATTGGTACGCACATCTAACCCTATAACGTTATTACTCTAGTGAAGGGAGGGGAGGCATCTACAGCCTTCGAGACGATGGAGACGGCTACAATAACAAACAGTTGGCTATGATATAACTGACCAGCTGTTTCTTGTCTAGTCTACCCCTGGTAAGTCAGTGAGCTTACAACACTAATATAGGATTACCCGTAATAGCCAAAATACGGATAGCTCTTCATGTAACTTTGTGCTTTGCAAACTTTCTAGTCTGTCAGTTAAAAACCATAAATGTCTAAGCGCAGATAGCTGTATAGCTTCGCGTAAAAATTATGAAGTGAATAAATACTGCACAATTTTGTAACTGTAGTTTACAGATTGGCGAGTAGGAAATTAAGAGATTGAGATATCTCCATAGGGTAACAACGAGTGTTAAAAAGTTTCTGGGTTGAATACATCTTTCTAAACACAGTTAAAATAGTGTTGTAAATTGTTACCTAGATGAAGTTATTTCAGTATTGTAGTTTTTGTATTCAGTGGAGTTTATCAGCCAGACTCTAATGGTATTGGCTCAAATGCTATTATTAAAAATTTTTAATTATATTTGTTGTAGTCTTCGGGCCTCTTTTTGTAAAGAAAATAATTGGTGTGTTCTTTTCTTTTCGTTGTGGCTTATTAAACGTCTCACCTGTAGAAGGTTTAGGTAAGAGACGAAAGTTTGTGGATTAATTTAAAAACAAAAAACGTAATGATAGTCCAAATAAATTATTTAGTACCAACACGTTATGTAGTGCTGATTAGGTTACATTACCACTATTTTGAATATGCAAATCAAGTCATATGACAACTACAACCGAAATAATGTCCTTGTGAAACGGAATGTATCAGGACTACATTTTGACATAGTTTAGTGTTTCATGGGAAGTGTGACTCTAACAAAAACTGATCTCTTTGTTTGTTTGTTTTGGAATTTCGTACAAAGCTACTCGAGGGCTATCTGTGCTATCCGTTCCTAATTTAGCAGTGTAAGATTAGATGGAAAGAAACTAATCATCACCACCCACCGCCAACTCTTGGGTTACTCTTTTACCAACGAATAGTGGAATTGACCATCACATTATAACGCCCTCATGGCTGAAAGATGTAACAGGAATTCAAACCCACGACCCTCAGCTTACGAGTCGAGCACCTTAAACACCAGGCCCTACATTTATCGTTTATGAAAAGTTTTCTTTCTTTCATTTAGTTCCGTTATATTTGCATTTACTTCAAAAATACTGCCTTGTCTGCCTCCGAAAATATAACATGTATTAAATGAATCATTGTTATGTTGACAAATCAACTCAAGATTCACCTAGTACTGAAAAATGTATAATATGTTCATGTACAATTTTACAAAATTAATTGTTAGTTGTAAGTTATGTGTTACCTACTCTTGTGACCTGGGAAAGAAATAAAATGCTTGTGATTTAGAGTTGAACGAGAAAAGTTAGATAAGAAATTTGTAAAATATAATTAATAAAGGAAAGGGCTTTTTGCAGATCCTCATAATGCTTATGGGTAGTGATTAATATTGCTTTTTTCGTATTAATTTACAAATTTCCTTATTATTATGTGTGATCTGATATGTACAGTCTTGTTATCTCTTCTTTGATCGTTTGAATTTTGCGCAAAGATACACAGGGAATATCTGCCGTAACCGTCCTTAATTTAACAGTAAATGCAGCTATTTATCATTCAGCCACCATTATCTTGTTTACCAATAAATAACGGGAGTGACTCTCACGTTATAACATGGTTGATTTATACGATAAAATAACAATAAATAAATAAACTTGGTTGATAAAATAACGCTCGACTTAACTTTCTGTGGCATTTCTCAAAATTATATTTAGACGAAATGACTAAAAAGTATAAAACTAAAAGTGACTCAAACTTATAAGTGTCATAACTTATTTTTAGTAAGAGTTTTAGATACTGGAGTGACATAATTGAGATGTTTTAATGAATAAGCTAATTTGAAAATACCAGTACGAAAATGTTTCAGTTTGAAGTAATTTGTAGTATCTGAAATAAAACCTAAGTGATTTTATTACAGAGAAGTACACTTGAAAGTGAGAAAAACGGTTCAGATGCATTATCTCATATTGATGCATTCTTTAATCTTGAGGGTACACAATTGATAAATTATTTCTTGACATTTTCTAACTGTATAAATATAAAAATATATATATTTTTTTTTCAGAACTGAACTGTTTCCATTAATACAAGTGTTATTTTAACTGTTTGGTGTGATCCGTATGATGCGGTAGTTAAAGCACTCGACTTGTAATCCCACAGTTGCAAGTTCGAATACCCGCCACACCAAACATGCTAACCCTCTTAGCCGTGGGGACGTTTTTGTGTGACGGTCAACCCCACAATTTGTTGGTAAAAGAGTAGCCCGAGATTGGGCGGTGGATGGTGATAACTTACACTGGATGGTCTTACACTGCTAAATTAGGGACGGCGAGCGCAGATAGCCCACGAGTAACTTTGCGCGAAGTTCAAAACAAACCCTCTAGTCTTAAATTGCTGAATTAGGGACGGCTAGCACAGATAACCCTTGCTTTGTTTGAATATTTAAATAAACAAACAAAATATTTAAAAATTAATAAAAACACTGAAAATTCACCTTCTAAAATTCGAATAAATACGCATTTTATTTCAAGTTTAGATAATAGAATGATATTGAACAAACTAAAATGCCCTCAAAATGTCAGTTTCTGTAAGACACATATACTTATTATGGGTAACAATTAGATAAACTTGCTATTTTACTAAATGTTATTAGCGCAGATAGCCCTCGTGTAGTTTTGCGCGAAACTAAAGAAAACCAAACCAACCTGATCTATATAATTAACGTACGTTTCATCCAAAAGTTTTTATTCGTATATATCAAAAAATAAATAAAATGCGGACACAAGAAAGTAGGATATAAACTTGTTAATAAATCTTCAATCATTGTTTGAGTTTCAGAAATATGTGTACCTTAGAGCATATGTGAAGGAAATAGTAGAAATACAAATAATATATTAGTCATCGGTAAAAATCGGCAATCGTTCGATGTTTTTGTTTTCCTTATTTATTTGGTTTTTAACTCAGTCAACAGATAGCACAGCAAACTAATGAGCGCATGCTCTAACTGTGAAGTTCTTAACTGTATAAGTTTCTTTAAATAACTTTTAAAAAAGATGTAATTATTGTGCTTCTCAACTATCGTAATAAAATAAAATTTTAAGTTACCATAAGATCTCTTGTTCTGATCTAACAATAATTCCCACAATTTTATATGCAAAAACGGCTCGTTTGGGTTGAGAAAATATTTTAAATAAAAGAGCGGACAACGTTTCGACCTTCTTCGGTCATTATCAGGTTCACAAAGAAAGAGGTAACTGACCGGAAGCTGAGCACATGTTTGGAAGGGGTTGTGTAACTGAGTGTCGCAATGTAGAGGGTGGGTTTAGATGTTTGAATATATAATTTTATCTATAATATTAGTATAGGTATAATGGCGTTCCTTTATATTGGTTTATTTTGGGTTTAAGTTGTTGTATAAGTAAGACTTCTTTAATTTTGCGTTTGTTTATGTTTGTTTCTTTATTTAGTATTTTAGTGTTTTCTATGGTTATGTTGTGTTCATTTGACTTAGTGTTCGAAAACGTGTGAAGGTGACTTTTTATGTTCTTTGAATCTGGTTTCCATTTTTCTACTTGTTTCTCCAATATAGAAGTCGTGGCAGTTATCACATTGTATTTTATAAATAACGTTGGTGTGGTGTTTGTCAGTATAGTTCTTACATAGTATTGTCCTCAGTTTTGTGCCTGGGTTTTGAATAAATTTAGTATTAACTGGAATGTCATATTTTGTTACTAGTTTTTGCCAAGTGTTGGTTATTTGTTTGCTGATGTCAGGAATATATGGTATACAGCAGTATATGGTTTCACGAAAATGTAATTGATGAAATAAAATTAATATTATTCCAAGCTACCTCTAAAAGGCTACGCGACTTCCCTGCCAAGTCTTTGCGACCCCCTAGGGTTGGGAACTTCTGATGTAAAATATGCTGTAAACATTTTTGACCTCGGCTCAAAAACCCCACCCACAAATAGTTTGAAACTTGATCTTGCAAAACAGTTACCCATTATTTTGTCCAATGTGATAGACAGTGTAACTGACAATAAAGTAAAAAGATCTGAAATAGAATACGGAATTATCTCGGAAGATAAAGTACTTGATCTCAGTGTCTTGGTTCGATCTTCCAGAAACTCTGAAGTCAGACTGTCAGCAGATAATAGTAATGTTAATGTGTGTTTTGTCTGTGGAGATTGCTGTTCTAAGGGTAGTTTAATTGACATTTTTACTAAACCTATTTCAAATTGCCCATTTTTTCCTAGCTTAGCACAGCATAGAGCACCCTTGAGTGCAAAACCAGTAGATTAAATTAAAAGATTTGTAAACAACAAAAAGAGACATTAATTCCATTAAAAACCTAAAACAAGACAGAAACATAAAAATTCTAAAAGCAGATAAAGGTAACGCTATAGTAATAATGAACACGAATGAATACATACAAAAAATGAATAACATCCTATCAGACACGAACAAATTTAAACCAATACACAAATCCAACAAAGACACATGAGACGCAACTAAACAAATTACTATCAGTGATGTCGAGAAACCCACTTGTTGAGAATTTTATTTGAAGTGTTTTCTGAGCCCAAAAGAGCCGTTTTTTGCATATAAACAAATTACTACTACAAATGAAAAAAGCCAGCACAATTTCACAAACACTTTATTCCTACTTACGTAAAACCGACTCACGCACACCGCAAATATACGGCATCCCCAAACCTCATAAACCAGATTGTCCATTACGACCAATAATGTCAACATATGAATCGTTTAATTACAATCTTGGTAAATACATAGCATGGGCATTCTCCAAATATGCAACATCAGCCAGCTCATTCATCAAAGACTCTTTTAATTTCAAGTCTAATCTAAATCAACTTAATCATAAAGCCATAATGGCCAGTTTCGATGTTATATCCCTCTTCACAGAAGTTCCAACAACAGAAGCCTGCAAGATAGCCTTAGAACTCTATATTCGAGACCCTAACCCAATTATAGACATTCCCAGTAACCAGTTAGCAACCCTCATAGAATTCACCACAATAAAGACAAACTTCATGTTCAACAACCAAAACTATATACAAACAAATGGCCTAAGCATGGGCAACCCAGTATCACCAGTTCTAGCCAATATTTTTATGACACAAATTGAAACACAAGCAATTAATACTGCATTACATCCACCACTATACTGGTACAGATATGTAGATGACACGGTTGCGGGATTCAAATCTACAGAACACATACTTAATTTTTTCACTCACATTAACTCTATACATCCCAACATTAACTTCACATGTGAACAGGAAGAAAGCAATCAAATATCATTTCTTAACCTCAAAATTATAAGAACCGACACACAATTCAAAACAGAAATCCACCGAAAAATCACCCATACTGGACTATACATTCCTTTGGACTCAGCACATGAAACAAAACAAAAACTCAACATACTAAGAAACCAGATAAACACATCCATAAAACTGTGCTCACCAGATAAAATTAACGATGAATTAGACAAAATAAAACAATACTTCATCAACATCAATAAGTTTCCTCCACAAACCGTAGAAAACATTATACGCACACACCTAGACAGAAAGCAAAATCAACCAACAAAAGTGAATATATCTCACGAATCAAAAAATCACGAAACCATATACTGCTGTATACCATATATTCCTGACATCAGCAAACAAATAACCAACATTTGGCAAAAACTAGTAACAAAATGACATTCCAGTTAATACTAAATTTATTCAAAACCCAGGCACAAAACTGAGGACAATACTATGTAAGAACTATACTGACAAACACCACACCAACGTTATTTATAAAATACAATGTGATAACTGCCACGACTTCTATATTGGAGAAACAAGTAGAAAAATGGAAACCAGATTCAAAGAACATAAAAAGTCACCTTCACACGTTTTCGAACACTGCAAGTCAAATGGACACAACATAACCATAGAAAACACTAAAATACTAAATAAAGAAACAAACATAAACAAACGAAAAATTAAAGAAGCCTTACTTATACAACAACTTAAACCCAAAATAAACCAATATAAAGGAACGCCATTATACCTATATTAATATTATAGATTATTATATATTCAAACATCTAACCGCGCCCTCTACATTGCGACACTCAGTTATACAACCCCTTCCAAACATGTGGCCAGCTTCCGGTCAATTACCTCTTTCTTTGTGAACCTGACGATGACCGAAGAAGGTCGAAACGTTGTTTGCTCTTCTATTTAAAATATTTTCTGAACCCAAAACGAGCCGTTTTTGCATATAAAATGACCTTACAGTTGTAAATTTGAACGCATTATAAATTTAAAAATACAGTGCTCATTTCAGTATAATAGAGCCCACTTAACAATATTAGAAGAAAGACTATCGGAAGTGCCCATCACATGGTGCATCTTGAGTTGAATATAAACAAATAATATATACATAATTTATGTAGCCCTCCAGTGGCTCAGCGGTATGTCTGCGGACTTGCACGCTAAAATCCGGGTTTCGATACCTGTGGTGGGCAGAGCACAGATAGCCCATTGTGTAGCTTTGTGCTTAATTCAAAACAACAACAACAATAATTTATGTAATTTAAAGTTTTAATTTTTTCCTTATATATTTCAGTTTTTATGCCTATACAATGAACACGATAAATATAAACTCTCTAAATAGCCATATCCACGATATCTATAACTTTAACAATAATTAAAAATCACAATCAGAACTATATAAAATTTAATACTTACTTTGATCAGTAGATAAGTGTATAAAACTGTCAGAGTAGGGATTGAGGTTTATAAATTTTGATTCTTATTTCCTTACTTTTGTAGCGCGATCTCTATTGAATCTTAAAATATATATATTTATAATATTCTTGTTTGTTTTCTTTTCTTGTTCCAGGTGGGTTAAGGCGTTCGACTCGTATTCCGAGAGACGCATGTTTGAATCCCTGTTGCGCTAAACATGCTCCCCCTTTCCCCCATGGTGGCGTTATAATGTTATGATCAATCCCACCATTCGTTGCTAAAAGAGTAGCTCAAGAGTTAGCTATGGATGGTGATGACTAGCTGCCTTCCCTCTAATCTTACACTGCTAAATTAGGGACGGCTAGTTTAGATAGCCTTCGTGTAGCTTTGCCCAAAATTAAAAACAAACAAACCTTTTTTTATGTTATTCTTATATAAAGTATATACTGTACCTATAGAAATTGTATTTATCCACCAGTTTGTAGCTCCATCTGCTGGTTTAAATCGAGTTGAAAAGATATTTATGTATGTCCATGATATGTTTACTATTCATAAAAGCTCTGTATATATTTATAGGTATATTAAAAGTAGATACCCACAGACCAGTCAAGTAAGCTAGATACATCTTGTATTTATAGTTCAAGCCCTCTGTCCCTCGTTGCTTAGCGGTATGTCTGCGGATTTAAACGCTAAAACCCAGACTTCGATACCCGTGGTAGGCAGAGCACAGGTAGCCCATTATGTAGCTTTGTGCTTAATTCAAAACAAGAACAAAAACAACCAAGCCCTTTCGGGGCGAGTTTCGTTGACATGATCGGGTAGGAAGTAGACGAAACACTGATGTACCTTAACCTTAGCGACCTTTTTATCTTAATAATATATGTACGACAGGTTTTCACTTGGGAATTCAACAGGATGGTTTTTCGGCGCATGAATTATTTGAAAACCTTGTCAGTCCCTTCTATTACTGTATTTAATAATAAATAAATGTACTGCAAAACTCTTAAAAATAAATATTGTTAAACACTTGTATAAATCATCTTACTATAACGGTAATAACGCGTATATCAGTATCTGTGTGTATAACCAAAACTCATGCGCTATATATTGAATGACACCACAAACAAAAATTCATACATTTGAAACTTTGGGTATTCAGAACTTAGACAATTAGAAAAATAACTGTAGTATGTGTAACAACTATTTCTGTGTAATATAACACAGTTTTAAATTAAAAGTACTCGCTTTACATTGAAAACAGGCATGGAATGGATAGGTGGTTAAGGCACTAGTCATAATCTGAAGGTTACGGGTTCGGATCCCCGTCACACCAACCGTGCTTGCTATTTCAACCGCGAGAGCGTTATAACGTTACCGTCAATCTCACTATTTGTTGGTATAAGAGTAGTCCAAGAGTTGACGGTGGGTAGTGATGGCTACTGCCTTCCCTTTAGTCTTACACCGCTAAATTAGGGATAGTTAACGCACATAGCTCTCGTGTAGTTTTGCGCTACATTAACGAATAAACACAACTTTCTCTCGGACTGCACGTGAATATTTGACTACATGTTTATTGATACACTTTTTAAATGTAGTACTGAGACTTCGTAGTTCGTATAAAATATCTTTCAATAAACGGTATCATCTTTCATATATAAGAGCATTACAGTTTATATTAGTAAAATATATAAAAATATTAAGCTTTGTACATTGAGTCTTTTTAATGAAGTTACGTATCACTAAAGAAACAATCCGAAAACGTCTCTTTTCCTTGTATTACTTCCCAGAAAAAGAATACTTTTTTTGTTTAGAAAATGTTCACTACTATAATTTTTTTACTGAGGTATTACTGGAAGAAACATGCAGCGGTATGGCGACGTTTTTTCTTGTAACTTATGTTGATAAACGTTTGTACAAATAACAATGTATTGATTAAACTGCTGTACAAGCTTAGGTCAGGGTAGGAATTTTGGTTAAATTATGATTTCGTTCATTACGAAAGAAAAATAACCAGGGGCGGTCAGAAACTTGTTTCTCTTCACCCCACACATGGCAAGAATAACTAGTGTAAGTGAGAATAGGAGTGATGGAGTAAAATTCCAGTGGCTGGTGAATGGTTTGCTTTTCTGAATGTGATGGTCATAGATGACCACGAGTCTAATATAGTATAAATTTTCATCAGGAGGAGCGTCATGAAAAGCTGAGAGTCAGCATGGCACGGCCCGCCGAAGAGAGGAGAAGAAGAAAGGACGAAGGAAGATCCAGTACCACATCCACAGGCTCACGATGATATGTGTTTAGATTGATTGACGTGGAGAGAGCAGGGAGATGCAAACACAGTGCGTCAACATGAATAGGAGTTGTGATCACGAGACGTTATGATTATTTGAAATTTTGAGAAGTAAAATGATAACAGAACTTATGTTTGAATACAGTAAGCCAAATGACGTGCCTTTTCTCAGGGCCGGGATCTATAGATCCTATCAAACGGAAATTTAGCTGTGGGGGGAAACGGGAGTACCCCGAGAAAACCCACTTTCACTGGTGAGGCGCCGAAAGAAACCAACCTCACCAGTGCCAGATGCTGAAAAGGAAAACATGGATGGTTATACACTTGAGTTTACATTCAGGGCGTGGGGATCACGTGACATGCTCCATACCGCGATATCATCGGCATATTGCGACGCGTAAGTATATTTGAGCGGCGGGAAGGGGATATCATTGACATAGAGAATGTATAACAGAGGGCTGAGTACGGACCCTTGAGGAACTCCCGCTGAGAGGGGAACAATGTGAGATGTAGCATTCCTGATTTTAACTTTAGCTAATCTGTCATCAAGGAAACTGGAAATCCAACTCGTTAGGGTGGGCGGAAAGTTGAACTGGAAGAGTTTAAATATAAGCCCCTGGTGCCAGACTGAGTCAAAACCCTGTTTTCCATCTAAAAATAAGCCAACTGTGGTGGGATTTCTGTTGAAACCTTGAGTAACTGATTCGGTAAGCCGAACTAAGTGATCAGCTGTCTGTCTATTTTTGCGGGAAGCGTTTTGTATGTCAGAGAGAAGCTCTTGTTTTTCCAGGTACCATGTTATACGATTGGCTAATACCTTTTCTAACAACTTGCTAATGTTGTTAAGTAGGCTAATGGGTCGATAATCTTTGGGGTTGCTGGATGCTAGGTTAGTTTTAGGTATGACTTTAATAATGGCGGATTTACACGGCGGTGGATAATAACCTGAATAAAAGGAAATGTTAAAAAAAGCAGTTAGGTGTTTTAAGAATAAACGCGATGCTTTTTTGAGAATGATATTTCGTATACCATCCTCGCCTGGAGCACTGTTTTTTAGAGTTTTAATAATCAGTTTTATCTCGGCTGGTGTGATTGGCTGGACTAGTTTTTGAAGGGCAGTACTGTAGACAGAGTTATCGTGAGGCAAACGGCACGGGAAATGTGAACTGAACGCTGCCATATTATTTTGAATAAAATTTTGGACCGTGTACATATGAGAATGATTAAAATGCGGTGAATTGGGGGCAGAGAAAACCTGCTTGTAGTATTCAGCGTGTAAGTTGGCTTTCTCTATGTCATTAGTTGCAACAGTGTTGTTGTATTTTAGATTAGGAATTTTGTTGGTTGAGTTGTCATTACAGATACTTTTGAACTTTTTCCAGAATGTGGCTGGGTCTTTATAAGACTTGTCTAAAGATTCACAAAACTCGGTCCAGTTTTGGTCTCTTTGCTCGTTGATGCGACGCTTGATTAGGCTGGTCACCCGATTAATTTCTGTTTTAATCATGGGGTTACGGGAAGTTATAAACTGACGTCTCAGTCTGCGCCTTTTGGTGATTAGTGTATGTATTTCACGTGTTAGTTTCCATGAGTTTGGGTTGTTGTTAATGCGACGCTTGGGAACTATTTTGTGTATAGCTTCTGTTGCGTTAGTGATTTGAAGTAAATATTCGTTGATGGTGTCAGGGTCGTTAGCATGAGTAATAACTGGAGGTAAGTTTCGATCAAGGAATTCCCAAAAAGAATGCCAATTGGTGGCAGATAAATCAAACAGATATGGGAGAGAATTTGAGGTTCGAGTATCGGCGATATTTAAAGGTACTGATATAGGGTAATGATCGCTTCCGATGTCAGGGAGAACTGTGAAATCTTGAATGTGGGGAGATATGTTTGACGTGAATAGTACAAGGTCGAGTATGTCTTGGTTTCCATCATGGTGCGTGTAAGTTGGGATATTGTTGTTTCCCACTATAAGATCATATTGAGAAATAAAGTTATTTAGAATTACACCGTTTCGGTTAATTGCTCTACAGTTAAAAGTGCGGTGCTTAGAATTGAGATTACCAATAATAATTGAATGCGGGAAGGTGTTAACTACTTGGAGGAGTAGATTGGTATCAGGGGTGGTGGAAGGGGAAACATAGATGCCAAGGATTGCTATTTTAATTTGGGGAGATAGATTTATGGAGGCAAGGATGAACTGGTTAGTTGAGTCTATGCAGAGGTCGGGAAATGATATATTTAGTTGGGTCAAGTGGAGTATAGCGATACCTATACGACCTGGGCTTTTAGGTTTATTAGTACATTGGTATCCTGGAAGACTGAAATTACTATTATTGTTTAGGAGGGTTTCGCTGATGATTATTAAATGTATACATTCTTTTTGGCATAATTGGAGTAATTCATATTTCTTGTGATTTAAGTCGCCCTGAATGTATACATTCTTTTTGGCATAATTGGAGTAATTCATATTTCTTGTGATTTAAGTCGCCCTGAATGTATACATTCTTTTTGGCATAATTGGAGTAATTCATATTTCTTGCGATTTAAGTCGCCCTGAATGTTAACAGCTAAAATTTTCAAGAACTTACCTCCTCAGAGTCAAGAAGGAGCTTTTCAATCAGGATCTCTTCGAATTCCTGAGCGCTGAAAGATTGGAACTCGAAATATTGGGGTATCGAGTTCGCCATTCCTTTGATCAATTCCGACCTGGAGTCGTAATGGCCTCCCCAGACTTTGAGAATAGTCTCAGCGACAAACGTTACCAAACGTGAGATCAGCAGTCTATGCGTTTGCGTATACTGAGCTGTTTTCACGACGGCGGACTGTAGCTTCGGCGTATGTCCGTTTGAGAGGTGGAGATACGGGAGCTGATGAAGCGGCTGGCTGGGGCCTTTGGACTTCCTCTTGAGTTGTAGGCTTGACGGCCTTACTGGATGTAGCAGTCGAGTCGCCTTCTAGAGTTAACGACTTAATCGTATTTAGATTGGACGTCTCACTGGATTTGAGAAATTTTTCTCTTTTGAGGGCAATTACTTGGGAGTATTTAGGGCAACCTCGGTAGGAAGCCGCGTAAGGGCCTCTGCAATTAACGCAACATGTGTCTTCTCTATTTTTAGGGCAATCCTTGACTGCGTGCATGCCGCTGCATCTCACACACCTTGTTGAAGCTTTACAGGCGGCTCTCGCATGCCCGAATTTCTGACAGTTGAAACACTGAATCACTGCAACTGCAGCGGGTTGCTTCGACTCCTCGACTCAGAGATTGAGAAAACCATATGTGTATTCCGTTTTTGATTAAATTATCAGCTAAAGCGACATCTTGTAGAGCAATACGTACTAGCGGCGTAGGGAGCCCTGTCTTCATTGACTTAATTTTCTCGATCTTGGTGGCAGTAATGCCCTGACTTGATAATTCTTCACGTATTTCTTGTAGGCTGATATCACTATCAAGCCCACGAATGACCACTTATTTGGAAGGTGGTCGATCGCCCGGAACGTAGATGTTGAGCTTAACTCCGTGAAAAGCTTCTTGAGGCCAAGGTTTTAACAACTTAATGTAATCCTTAGGCTCTTTACATTTAATGACTAGTCCGCCGCGCGGGAGGCGGCGAACTTCAATAAACGAAACCGAGGGAAAAAGGGTCTGGAGGCGTTTCGCGACCTCGGGCTGTAGGGCGGAAGCGGGAATTCCTTCCACAACTATAGCAGGTAGTAGAGGAGTTGCAGGTTTGCCTTGAACTACTTGACTTGATTTGTTGGTGTCAAGGTCGATCGGGGGAACTGGTTTCGTTGCTATCACGGGTGGTAGAGGTGTTGCAGGTTGACTGTGACCTATTTGGCTTACATGGTTGGCTACAAGGACGACGTCTTCTTCACGGTCACTAGTGTCACCACAAGTTGCCGGAGATTGTGTGGGGGGGAGTTTGGGCTAGTGACCGGTGAGCTACTCGAGTCAAGGTCACTCGGAGCTTCGCTTTCAGAGGAAGGCATGTCCTCTGCAGTTGATTTTGGGATATTAAGTTGGTCGCTGTGAGAAAGCGGCGGACCGTTGGCACGTGTTCTCATTGACAAGGTTACTAGATAAGCCCTGAAGAGGGCTTAAATCTAGACAAGAAATAGACTAAAGAAATTAGAATAATCGGGAATGAAGGCTAGATGAAAAATGATCTAATACAGACTCAGGTAAATTGTAAAATCTGTAGGTAGAAAATTTTTTCGACGAGTAGCAATTACTAACTAGGTCTTCAGACAGCGTCAGACGTGTCCACTGTCCAGTCTCTCTCTCTAAACTTGTACTATTGTACAAGTAACAAGCTATGTATTGATAAACACTGTATGAGTGTGCATGAAAAATTAGTTCTGTTACGTTTGAATAATTAACTTCGTTAGAAATTGTAGAGAGAGCGTCAAAGAACCTAAACACGGTGTATTATGGAAGGGAGGAGGTGGATTCCCATGTCCACTGATTATTTAGTTCAAGATGTTTTTGCATAATATTCATAGAAATTCTACATGCGTAAAAGAATATAAACATGGTGAATTTTTCAGTTTTTCGTGGAAGGGGGATGGGTAGTAAAGGCAGAGTTTGTACAGTATTTAATATTCAAGTAGCTTCGTGACAAAAGTCAAAATAAAAAGCGATTGTGAGAAATAAACATAACCTTCACATTTGTAAGACCTAATGTACTGACACATTAAAAAAAACGTAATTATCGATTTATTTTTTACACGCATCTAACTTTTTGCTTTTATGTTAAGTGATCTTTGTTTTGAATTGCCTCGAAGTGCGGCGTTGCATATTGTATTAAAAAGAAATTTTTACACACATATATATATATTTAGTAACATATTTTTTGCACTTATATGTATATATTTTTGCATAAGTATCATGGTAATCAAGGTTTATCTAAGCAGTCTCGCGTTCTAAAGCACGTGATGGTACTTCACTTTCACGTGTTGTTGTAAAACAAGTTTTTCTTAGAATTTGTTTGTGTTTTGAATTTCGCGCAAAGCTACACAAGGTTATCTACGCTAGCCATCCCTAATTTAGCAGTGTGAGACTACAGGCAAGGCAGCTAGTCATCACAACACAAACCACCGCCAATTTTGACCCTCACATTATAACGCCCCCACGCCTGAAAGGACGATCATATTTGGTGTAACGAGGATTCAAACCCGCGACCCTCGGATTACCCACTTGGCCATGTCGGGCCAGTTTTCTTAGAAGGCTGTATTGTTGCGAAGTTGTTAAGAGATCGAGAAAATTACAATAGCATAAGCAGCTGCCACGTAAAAGCTGGTTTGCTGTATAATACCTATATAAATATAATAGTACTGTGCTATATGTCTGTATACTTACTTCGCAGGGTGTTGATGGATCTTCAAAATTAATATGGAGGTTTATTAGGTCCATGCGGAGAAACAAGTTTTCAGTTTTGCGGTTTTTTTCACTACTTCGTCCTCTGTTGATGGATCTTTACCAATTTTGGTAAAAGGGTTCCTTGGGTTTTGCGGTTTTTGTAAGGCTTTTTTTGCGTTTTTTACCACTACCTCGCCCCCTGTTTACGAATATTTACAAAGTCTGGCAAGAAGGCGTGTTAGGTTCATACAGAAATACAATGTAATATGCAGTTTCACCTTTTATGTTTTTCAGTTTTTATGGGCATTTTTGCAGTTCTTACAATCGCATATAAGGAAAACAACTTTACATGTTGCAATATAACTTTTCATTAATCATGAATTTACATAATTTCTACCCAGAAAAGGGGTATTCTAGTGAGGCTAATAATAAATTAAGCACAATGTCATAATATTGGTCACACACCTAAACCATTTTGGACTACTATATAATGAATTTTAATGACCTCAAGTTTTATATAACTCGAGCTTTGTGTATAAGGAGTGGTTTAGTTTTACTTTTCTGAATGCTCAGAGAGATATTTCAATATAGTATTTATTTAGTGACAAAGTAAAAGACTACCACCAAATCACCACACTTTAACTTCTGTTATAAATAGTAGGCTTATCACAAAATAACGTTGAATTTCATATGTAGACGCCTTTTCGACGGCCGCAGAAGCGAAGGAAACTTATTTGAAACGATTATAATTTAGCTCTCAAAAAGTTACAAATGTAATTCTTTATATGTGGAGTCAAAAGGGGTTTGGTGTTTTCGGTACTGGATCCAAGGATTTACATGATAATTAGCACAAGTATTAAGGAGGAAAAAGTATTACTAAATGTAAGAGCTATGTAGGGCTGCCTGGTGAACTTGAAAAATGTGATCAAAGAAGATAGGGTGAGTATGGACTAATCACTTGATCCGCTTGGTATTTATATAGCAGACTCGGCAGTCTTGACTTTACATGGAATATAAAATTCTATATATCACTGGCTTCTCCGTTTTACCTATCGAAAGTTTAGTGTTTTAATTTTTTTCATCATTATGCTTTCCCTATAGTTAATTTTAGAACTATTTCTATTTTTTAATACAGTAACATTTTACAATTTCTAAGTCTTGATTCTGTTTCTTTTATAGTGAGGTCGTCAGTGATATAGGGATTTTATCCTTCATGTTCAGTTGACAGCCTTATTATTTAGTAATAAATGTTTTTCCTAACACGTGTTTACTTTTTATAAGATGGTACACATTGGTTACTTGCATTCTAAAGTTTTATAAATTTTGCATAGAATAGTAATAAAACAGTTAGCTAAAGATCGTGAAAACTATTTTTCTCTATTGGATGATGATTAAATTATAGTTTCTTCTAGAAGTAGTTAAGCGCTAGGCCTTATAAAGGAAGATGATAATGGTACGAAAACAAGAAATCTCATTTATGGCTATTCGTTGGTTTCCAACTTTGGGATAATCTGGATAACTGAAAAGCGGCATGTACACCAAAGATAGAGTCACTGTAACAGTGATTCCCAACCTTTTCTATGCCCCGCACCCCTAAAAAGTGTTAATATATTGTCTCACCCCTCACAGTAATTATTTATTTAAGAATGAAGGTGAAGATGGCCAAAACAAATGTTATCTCGCACCCCCTGGAACGCTATTTCACACCCTTGGTTAGGGAACCACTGCACTATAGCATGTGGCTCTTGGTGCATAACTTCTGAAGACCTATAGAAACAAAATCTAGATTCCTTGCATTGCTTTAATACGGGCTTTATCTCCATTTCTACATAGTGTTAGTACACTTTCCGCTAGACGCTTAAGGGACCGCACAAACTGAGTCCCCCTCCCCAGTGAAAGAGGTGTGTCTGCAGACCCACATCGCTTCAAACCGGGTTTCGATACCTGTGGTGGGCAAAGTACAGATAGTCAATTGTGAATCTTTGTGCTTTATTCGAGACAAACAAACAAATTATCTGCGTTTAGGTTTTCGTTGGGTTTGTATAGAGGGATCTCTGGTCGTACTGCATGTATTTGCTTGCAGATTGAGATTAAAGTGTACTGTACATGATAGTGCCTGCCAAGGAAGGAATACAGAGTTTTCTGTTTGATTATCTCTCGTGTTTTCTGTGAATAATGGTTGCTGTACTTAATTATATTTGAGCCCGTTTTTAGGGTAGGAGCAAGTAATACTCGGCCTGTAGTACAGGTCAGGAGTTTTTAAACTGATCAATGAAACTATCTCCAAGTCCATCTTAGTTATATGACGAGTTCCTCTTGTCAGTGGGTAATAACTTATATAAAACTTCTTGTTTATTGTTTGTAAATACTTATCAACTTCCACTAGACGTAGTGAATATAAATGTGTTTAATATGGTTTGTCTGTTATGCTGGTTTCCACAAATTGCTTTCAAATTTGATTCTTATTTGAACAGTGGGTTGAATTTACTGTTACTCTTTTCAAACAGTTTAGAAATTTTGGTTTTAATTTCAGTTCTTTGAAAAATAATTGAGATATTAAATCCCATCTTCGTTATACATGTTTTGAATAGTTAAAATAGAGATTATAATATGTTTTTCGAACTTGTGGAATTCGTTTGACAAGCTTCAACTTTTGGTTTTGTTTTTTAAGGGCAGTTTACGTAGTGTGGCGTCATCTAGCGAGGAAGATACTAAAATTATTGACAACGTCGAAGATATCTTGGCCGCTGAAGGTTAGTTTTGTTTTTTCACGTACGTATTTTAAAGTTATGAATAAAATACCAAAATAACGCTGTGGCTAAGTTTTATAAAAAAATTTAATTAGCAAGTTCTATTTGAACTTTTGCTTTATATGTCAGTTACTTATACCGTGTGAAGACTTCAAGTTAAAGAGAATAAAGTATTAGAAACGTATAGTTTCTATACTGTTTTATTTAAAAATTGATATTTTAATTTATAGTAATCATAATATAGCTTTTCTAATAATTGCTAAAAGATGGCGTCATAGACTATTACGCGTGTATTTTTCTTTGCACTATTGTTAGCATTTTAATCTAAAAGTAAGTGTGCATCTTAATTTGTTTTCGTTTGTATTCTGAGCATTTTTAAATAAAATAGTTTCATATGTTCTTTCACTGCAGTGAAGACTGAGGAAAAAAGAAATAAACCATACCACGCAATTATTATATTTGATTTATAATCATATTAATAAATACCTCAAAACTCGTTCCTTTAGAACGCTCAGTTATTATTATTATTTGATTATATATTATTAATCTTCTTTATAATGGTTTATGATAAGATTTTAAACTACCTTATTTTCTTACTAGTTGAATTAACATTTTTATGGGATCTGTATGGACAATAATTAAGAAATAAAGTCAACAAATAATGGCTGATGTATTGTTAGGTAAGGGGTTGTTTCAGTTTAGACGTTTGGTGATGTATTGTTAGGAAAGGGGTTATTTCAATTTAGACATTTAATTGAAACTTCCCTAGTTTTGAATAAAAGTAAGCTATTTCCAAGACTGATCAACTATTTTAAAGTTTAAAGAAGTTTATAAGAAGTGAAATAATTCAATATTTTAAATACTTTTAATGATATTGTTCTTGTAACTTTATATACAAACATCTGTTTGTATATGGTGTTGTTATTTTATTTGTGTTTGCTTTAATGGAGAAAATGTTTTTAAGACCTTTTGAAATAACATGCATATTTTTAATTTTATCTTTAGAACTGACTCTGTAAAATTTATTCAGATGAATTTGATATTTTAAAATTAATCTGTACAAAAAATATAGCATAACCTGTCTTTCTAAACACACTCAATTAATGAAACAAAAAAACCTGAATTTTCGTGTGCCTTTTCTCAAATTTCAATTGTTCATCTACATTTTTAGAATGTTTAAAGATTAACAATACTTCTGCACCTTTAATCGTATGATATAAATAAGAAAGTAATTCTTAGGCATTGCATGTGTGATATTATATTTGTTAAATAATAAAGTGCACCTCATATAGATCAATAAACCTCACATAGCGCTGTAACTACATGGAAATTAACTTTGTTCAAATTGCACTGAAATGAAAGTTTTTGTAGGTTATCTGTTGAATTAAAAGTTGTGATTTATTTTATTACTTACGTAACTAAACATCAAAGGAGTAAGACTAGATAATAAACCTCTGTGAAAGAACTCGACTGCAGGAGTTTTCTTTCAGAATATTTCCTTGAGGTGGGGGTTGACTAATGCATTGTGGGTAATTTGAGGGCTGGAGGTGAAGTATATGTTTAAATATTGTCTTGTAAACCCCTAAGTTAAGTAGTACAGTTTTAAAGGTATATACCTTTCTCAAACCAATTATTATTGTTTAGAAATAAAAAACAACAAAGTATATTTGCCAAAATATATAAATAAAAATGTAGGTGGAAAGTTAAGTTTAGGGAAAAGTATTCCCCCTACACTTCAGGAAAAAATAAAATCCTGGTATTGTATTACTCCTGATGGTTTTTTTAATTTCATAATGAACAATTATGATTATTTGATAGTGTTTTATCCATGTAAAAATGAAGTAAAAGAAATATGAACAAAGTATTGACAAGAATTTTCACCTCTTATTCAACATTCAAATGATATTACAACCACCCATCTTGTGAATAATTTGACTGATTATATATGAACATTAAGTTCATAGGTTGTAAGTTACTTGTTTACTCAGAATAAATTTTTGCTAAATAAAGAGTTGCTTATGCAAAACATAAAGATCTTTATTAGTTTCTTTAAAAGTTCTGTGCAAAACTTTTAAAAGATATTTTATGCTATGACTTGTCTTATAAACATATGACAAACTGTAAGAACTTGTGTTACAAACAAAACTTGACTGTGTGTAAAACTTTTTTAAGTTTTTGTTTTCAGAATAATTAAGAACAAAGATGCTGTAAGCGATTATTAATGTTAATAATAAGGACAGGTTATGTAAGTTTGTACTCTGTTAGACTTACACTATTAGTATAATATTAAATAACATCACAGTTGTGTTTTGTGATACTTAATGTATCAGTTTGCAGCCATACCATCTCCCTATACAAATACATTTAGAAAGTTTTAAGTTGTTTTGACTTAATTAATTGTTTTCTTTACCGAAAAGGGACAGAATGGTCTATCTGGCATTGTATCCACCAAAGTACTGTACCCGTGGTCAAAACATATGGACGAGCATATGGAGATATTGTGGTTTGATTTGTTTGTTTTGAATTTCGTGGAAAGCTACATGAGGAATATCTGTGCTAGCCGTTTTTAATTTAGCTTTGTAAGACCAGAGGGAAGATAACTAGGCATCAACACCTGCCGCTAACTCTCTGGCTACTCTTTTACCAATAAGATTGCTTGTTACATTATAAGGTCTCACGGCTGAGAGGGTAAGAATATTTGTTGTGAGGAGGATTCGAACCTGTGACCCCCACATTACTCGTCAAGTGCCCTAACCACTGGGCTATGCAGGACCTACTCGGTTTTGATTTGCCTATTTTCATTTTTGAGTTACAACTGTGTAGTTTGACGATGTGGAAAGCAATATTGAACTCGAAGTTTTAAATACAAAAAGTCAACATATGCATTTATTATGTCGTATATAATTTTATTCAGGTAACTCAAGAAACTGTTATGAACTCTAATCAATTTTCTGTAGTAAGTGCAAAGCCCCAGACGTTTGTGCATTTGTTAGAAGTGACAGCTAGTGTTTACTGCTGAGGTCACGATCGGAGTTATGGCAAAGCTTGGTCTGTCCATTACCATTCACAATTCAATAAGTGGGGAGAGGGCTCTACTTTTATGTGAGCAAGTTTATCCTGCTAAATTCTTTGACATCTAACTTCAGGTTATTCAGTGTGTTTACTTTCCCAACGGTGTAAGGTGCTCTACATCTATTTATAACAAAAGTAAACCGATATGGCTGAACTAAGTGTTGACTAAACTCTGCTTATCCTATTTGTAACTTAATTCATCTTGTGTTAGATGTGTTTAGTTGATTTAATTTACATTGTGGTAACTTTGTCATGTGTCAATTTCCAATACCTGAATAAATTTTGTTCGTACATCCCTCACAAGTGTTTAGTATTTCTACATCAACATAATTAATACCTGGTAAGTGGCAATACATTACCTGGTAAACAGATGCTCACCCCAATGTTTGTTTGATCTAACTCACCAGTTCACGAACAAAAGAAACGATTACTGCTCCAATCCTTGAAAAAAGAATACAAGTGCCGACCCCACAGTTCAAATATCAGTGGAGAACACTAATCTTCAATAAACAGAACTGATATCAGTGGAGAACACTTCTCTTCAATAAACAAAACTGATATCAGTGGAGAACACTTCTCTTCAATAAACAAAACTGATATCAGTGGAGAACACTACTCTTCAATAAACAAAACTGATATCAGTGGAGAACACTACTCTTCAATAAACAAAACTGATATCAGTGGAGAACACTACTCTTCAATAAACAAAACTGATATCAGTGGAGAACACTACTCTTCAATAAACAAAATTGATATCAGTGGAGAACACTACTCTTCAATGAACAAAATTGATATCAGTGGAGAACACTACTCTTCAATAAACAAAATTGATATCAGTGGAGAACACTTCTCTTCAATAAACAAAACTGATATCAGTGGAGAACACTACTCTTCAATAAACAAACCAGATATCAGTGGAGAACACTACTCTTCAATAAACAAAGCTGATATCAGTGGAGAACACTTCTCTTCAATAAACAAAACTGATATCAGTGGAGAACAATTCTCTTCAATAAACAAAACTGATATCAGTGGAGAACACTACTCTTCAATAAACAAAACTGATATCAGTGGAGAACACTACTCTTCAATAAACAAAACTGATATCAGTGGAGAACACTTCTCTTCAATAAACAAAACTGATATCAGTGGAGAACACTACTCTTCAATAAACAAAACTGATATCAGTGGAGAACACTACTCTTCAATAAACAAAACTGATATCAGTGGAGAACACTAATTTTCAATAAACAAAACTGATATCAGTGGAGAACACTAATTTTCAATAAACAAAACTGATATCAGTGGAGAACACTACTCTTCAATAAACAAAATTGATATCAGTGGAGAACACTACTCTTCAATAAACAAAATTGATATCAGTGGAGAACACTACTCTTCAATAAACAAAACTGATATCAGTGGAGAACACTACTCTTCAATAAACAAAACTGATATCAGTGGAGAACACTACTCTTCAATAAACAAAACTGATATCAGTGGAGAACACTACTCTTCAATAAACAAAACTGATATCAGTGGAGAACACTACTCTTCAATAAACAAAATTGATATCAGTGGAGAACACTTCTCTTCAATAAACAAAGCTGATATCAGTGGAGAACACTTCTCTTCAATAAACAAAACTGATATCAGTGGAGAACACTACTCTTCAATAAACAAAACTGATATGTAGTACAGTTACATCTATATCGTTACATAAACTATTTGGTATGTAGTACAGCTACATCTATATCGTTACATAAACTGTTTGGTATGTAGTACAGCTACATCTATATCGTTACATAAACTATTTGGTATGTAGTACAGTTACATCTATATCGTTACATAAACTATTTGGTATGTAGTACAGTTACATCGATATCGTTACATAAACTATTTGGTATGTAGTACAGTTACATCGATATCGTTACATAAACTATTTGGTATGTAGTACAGTTACATCTATATCGTTACATGGACTATTTGATATGTAGTACTGTTACATCTATATCGTTACATAAACTATATGATATATGTAATGAAATACGCTTCCTTTACTAGAACTTTGTTGAAACTCAGCAGTTAAATTAACGAGACACCAAACAAATTAAAACAAAATTAAAATCACTGTTACAAAAAGAGAAATGTCCATAGTGTCAGTATTACAGAATTGTGGTGCTGAAATCCGGAATTCGAACCAAGTTAAAGTGAAGACAGCTGATTCTGTTACAGGATAGAGAGAGAGAAACAAATGACGTCAATCAAAACAAAAGAAAAGCTGTTTATCAGTACATTAAGATTTCTTGTTATACAAACAACGATGTTTCTTTTCACAGTTTTTATTTGTCTAGTTAAAACAATCGTTTACTTTTCATATAGTTTAATATGATATTTTTCTCAGTTTGTTCCTAATTGACTTTCCCCTAAAGCGGCTCATGGGCTATGTTTTCTGGCCGTTCCTAATTTCGAAACGATAGAATGAAGAGGAATAAAAGCCAGTCTACACCACTTCATGAGCTACTCTAACTCAATAATGTTATATGACAGTCAGTGGGGCTCGAACCATGGAACCTCGGATCTATGGTCCGGTATACAATATATATTTTTTAACTTATTAACATAATTTCTTTTTCCTCAAAGTACCTGCTAAATAAATGTTTTAAACGTCATAATAGACTATTTTCTATTAAAATATAAGTCAATAAAACAGTTTTAATATATTGTTAAACACAAGTTAATATAGGTTTTATTCCTCTATTTTCACACTGCTACTGTTTGTTGAAGCTCAGTCTCTTCAACTGGACCTTCTGTATGATATTTGACCAATCTGTAAGAAGAGATTTGAATACAAAATTGACATATATTAAAAAAACTAAACAGAAATGATATGATACTATAATAGCTTTTAAGCACATTTTCAAACACATTTCCTGGTTATAATTCAAATTCACGATAGATGTCGCTATACCACTCAAATAGAAGGTTTCGAAGTTAACATCGTACATATTAGATTTGTTGTTAAATACACAACATTTTGAATATTTCCATAATTAAAAAGTCACATCTTCTGTGAAAAAAGTTTGAATCTGTCTTTAACTAAATAATAATAAGCCAAGGCTTTTTTTTAAAGAACTGGCATCTTTCTGTGACTGAATAATACAATCACAACTGCGTTTAAACATACTTTGTGTTCTCATATAATTGTACAATAACTAAACACCTTCTTTAAGGCTTAAGAAATTTATTATTCATTTATAAAGTAAACTCACACCTATGTTAGATGTAACTACACCAGACTATCTGTGGAGTTTAGGACCCTAATGTGTCAATTAAGCTTCCCTATAATATCTAATTATTTTATATTCAACCATAAGTAGGGTTAGCACACAAAAAACTAAACCATTTAGGTATCAAGCCGTGGAATTCGTATCTACGCACGTAACGTATGTTTCGTTTCAATAGCTACTGAGTGAGAATATAAACATAGTTTCAAACTTGATTACAAAGGATCTGGGGGAGAGAAGAAACACTGATACTAAATTTGGTTAGTCTCTCAAAACTCTATCCATCGTGTTTAGGTAATTTTCATAATGTAACTCCTTCCCTTGGAAGTCGGAAAATAAAAGACCAATAATGACGAACTGTTTCATAATTAGTCTCCCAAGAAAAATCTATATTATACTAAATAAAACATGTTATCGTGGAAACAAAGTCTTAACCTGATCCACTACAAGGGAATAAAACATTTTAGTTGTGGCTTAAACATAGAATACACTGAGTCTCTTGTCGAAATTAAACTTTTGGAACCTTTTTCTTTCTGGTAAAATATTTTTTCATCGTTGGTTATAAAGTTTTTTGTTTCTGACAACTGGTAACAGATTTTTGAGTCCTTCAACCAATCAAGAAAGAATGCCAAATCACGTGACAGAAGCATTCTCCTTATCACAATAACACATTTCCTGGAAACTACTGAGTACGTTGAAAGATTTATCAAACTAAAAACTGTGTTTTGATAATAAAACAATTTTAACAAACAGTTCAACTTTTTTGTTGAAGTATATAAATTAAGATATAAACTTTATAACTCTGATTTTAAAGTTGAAACGGTGTAATTATAAAAATCAGATCTTTGCTATTGTAAAGACTTGTTACTATAATCTAATTAATTTATAATTATTTGTTTTTAATTTAATTTTCTAAAGAGCAAAGGTGAAAAACTGGCCATGTGTGTTGTGTTTACCATAAGAATTGAGCCTTTCAGTTTAGTGTTGTGAGTTTTTAATGTTACCACCGCTAAATCAGGTGGAATAAATTTATCACGAATGTTCTAGAACTGGATATTGGAAGTAAAAAGTGATCTTGACAACAATTATTTTGTAATTCTACATCACTGTCACTGTTATGGTTCACTTACAAATCTGTATCAGAAGCTCACTTCTCTTGGTTATCTATCTTCATTTTGTATCCTGAAGTTGTCTGTTAAATGTTTCAGGTTTTAAGAAGACTGTAATGTTTGTTATTATTGACATAAACATCACTGAAGGTGCAGCGACGTGAGTGTATTTACTCTAAAGGAACAAAATAGAACCACTAGTCTCAACTGATTATTAAATTTATGAAGAAATTAATGGAAGTCTGAAACCTTCATCAATATTAAACAATATTTCATAAACAAAATAAAAGTTTAACTCATTCAGTCTTTGTCTTTTTTGTTATTGTTGATAAACATAAAGCAACACAATGGGCTATTTGTGCTGTGCCCACCACAGGTATCAAAACACAGTTTTTAGAATTATAGTTCCATGAAACCTTCCATTGAACAAGTGATAGGCATCGTGTCTTTAAGACCATACTTTTACAACAACATTTCTCAGTAAATATTAAAGGTATATAAACATAATCTGACAAACTAGCAAATACTCCTATTGTAAATAACACTTAAAGCTTTTAACTCGTATTTAAGGTTCCATAAAAATTACCCAGTTTCTATGGTGTCTAATTTATTTGCATGCAACATCATGGTACACTGTACTTAGTAATAAGCTAATAGTATGTTTTATGATTATAAATTAGGGAAATAAAATATTTAATACTGTTAGTAACAATATTGTTAGTGTATTACTATGAAATAACATAATAGGTCAAAAAAATTTTCAGCTTCAAAAATGTAATGTACACTTTGAAATATTATTAAGGTAATTATTCATATTTTTAAAAGTCATTTCTTCCTGCCACTTAGTGAAAAATTTGAAAACTTTGATAATATTTTAGACGGTTATTAAAGGTTACGTACAATTTCGTTCCATTGGTAAAATAGGAAGACATTGGCTAAACCCTCTGCAAAATAAAGTTTTCCAAGTAATTATTAATGCTAAAACAACGTAAGGTGATGTAAGCCGATATGAATAAAAATTGTAGTTATGTTAGTTGTGTTCGATACATTGTGGCTGATACGTGAAAGTGATTGGCATTGCAGTCGCAAATCTCGAAAAACTACTCACTTCTAAAATTTTGTATAAATTTAGTATAAGTACATGTAAACCTTGATTCATGTGTTGTTTCATTCAGTCTGTACTTTTACAACATAAGCAATTAAGAAATAACACATACTATCCAGGAACAAAATATGTGTTATTAGTGTTATAAAGTAGACAAGTTTCTATAGTAAAGAACGTTTTGGTATTTAAATCAACATTGAAAACCTAACAACGTATTTGAATTATACAATTGATCGTAGTTACTATTCATGTATCTCATAACAGCTTTGTAAAAATGTTAATACCCATACCAGCCGCCCTGAGATGCATTTTTATTTCAAGTGGGTTTTTTTTCGTATAATTATCAATCCGCGTCAATTTTAAACATTATTTAGGTATGGTTAAACAAAAACAATAGAAAGATGAATCAATATACAAAACTATGTAATATTTAATGTAAAATGCATAAACTAAGAAACATACGAGGAAGAACTATCAAAGACATATAGGTACAAGTTTGGGTGTTTTTCACAGTAGAATTGTTTGATTTTATTAATAAAGTTTCTCTGATTTTCTTTTCAGTTAGTAACAGGATCGTGTTTTAGTCCTGTGATGTTCTGTTCAGAAAAACTGTATTTATTTTTAGTCATGTTTTCATGGAATTGGAAGGTGTTTATTGTTTGTTGTTCTTTCGACCTTGCTTTCAAGTTACGTTCTGTTTCACTTATGTAAAAGGGTGAGCAACTATTACAATGTATTTTTGTAATGTTTTATCAACGTGCGATTAATTTCTATTTCACGAATGAAAAACGAATCTAGGTGTTATATTCAGATTATATATATATATATATGTCAGTCTTTTCAAAATCGATGATAGGAGTACACTAACATTTTCAAGACGCAAGTAATTTATTTTTCTTTATTTTGGAAAAAAAAATAGCTTTGTTTGTTAAACACCCTTTGTCTATGTTTTTAATGCATTTAAAGTTTCTTTAGCTACTTCAGTAGTGAACTGGTTAACGTCAGTGAAACATTCACTTTAGTGCATAGCTTCTTTATCGATGTTTTCTGTTCTGTACATCGTGTATTCTAAATTTTCTTTATCGATGTTTTCTGTTCTGTACATCGTGTATTGTAAGTTTTCTTTATCGATGTTTTCTGTTTGTACATCGTGTATTCTAAGTTTTCTTTATCGATGTTTTCTGTTCTGTACATCGTGTATTGTAAGTTTTCTTTATCGATGTTTTCTGTTCTGTACATCGTGTATTGTAAGTTTTCTTTATCGATGTTTTCTATTCTGTACATAGTGTATTCTAAGTTTTCTTTATCGATGTTTTCTGTTCTGTACATCGTGTATTCTAAGTTTAGAGTTCCTGTTCAGCTTCTGATGGACAACATGATCAGAACATCAGTTTAGTTAATTTCCGTTGTATGTGTTTTTCTATGAATTTTAGTGGTGAAACCTTGGGAGGGAGTTCGTGTGATGCTAATGTTTGAAAAATTAATCGTATCGTTGTTTTCGTTTCCCTCTGTGAAATGTTTGAATTTCTGTAGATTGTTTGTGTGTTAGAGAAATTTTGTAAATCTTGACAAGTTAAATCACAGAAAACTTCACCTTTATATGCGAATAAAACTGCAGGTTTCTATTTGGAAGTGACCGATTCCTGTTATTTTATGTGATACAAGAAAATAACGGTCGAAGAGTAGAATAATCAAAGACAGTTGGCTCACAATCCCATGATACTACAGAACTGGAGGCAATAGTGTTCTTACCCTGGGTTAAACCTGTGAACTCTTCAAAAGGTATTAATCACAAAAAGTATATTTCGATGCGATCTTGAAGTATTAAGTTTTTTCATGAAATCATTTAGTGACTATTAATACTCTACGAATGTACTTGAATACAAACACGAGCACTTTAACTTTCCCTACTAAACTATATAAATTGGAATACCTGAGACCCCATGTCTGCCGTAAAGAGCACATGTCTACAGCTCTCCTCTTGCCAATACTTATGATCCAATGGTTGTTTTGTCCGTTTGGTGTAGTGATCTCTTCCCAGTTATTTTGTAGTAAGGTGTATCTTACTATTTTAATAGAACAATTAAACCTTTATTTACATCAAAGTCTATCATGATATCTACTCTACTGTTGATTGCATGTAAAGAATATAGCCTGATAAACTTGAGATTCCTTTTGTACACCAACCACTTCTATTGTTAACAGTATCAGTTTCACTTACATTATAAATGTCTTCATGACATTCAATGACCACAACATTGATCTTTACACGTTTGGTATTTGTCCATCATTCTTCTGGGAGCCCACTACTGATGGAAATAGTAAGATTGTCTGTTCATACACACAACTTGATATGGTGAGTGAAACCATTCACATTATTAAATAATCGACATGAGACTGACATGAAGACACCTCCTTCTGGATGCTTCAGACATGTTAAGGAAAAATAGATTAGACAAGAAAACAACAAGTCTTTTTTTTCTTTAATAGGATTATTTAAACTTATAAAAGACACGGGACTCCACGACGCACATTTTAATCTGAGTTTGTCATGGCTTTCAACAAGATAAAGTGATTAGAAAATTTTAAAACTGACAGTAGGTGCAGTGTTATTTCTGTCCGGTAGAACTGACAACAGGAACGTGATTTTTTTTGTGTGAAAACTAAATTAGAATAAACGTGAACATTTTTATAAATGTCAAAATGTTTTAATTTTCTCCCAGTTAATTATTTATTTAATCATATAATAAAAACAACTTCACACAAGTTCATTATCTGCAGATAGAAATATAATAAATTATTTATAAATAAAATTAATTTTGCTTTCTTTTTGTGCAAAAGTATGAATACAGTTAAAGAACAGAAAGTCTGTTACAATTTACAACTTTAACAATAGGACGAACATTTTCAGAACACGTACAATGTTCATCATTCTTAAGTACACCAGTGATCTAAAAGTCGTATGCGCTCTAAAGAAATTCCTCCTTACTGTAAAAACTGTAATGAATTGATGCTTGTATTTCGTGAGTAAACAGAAAACAAGACACCATTTTTAATCAGAAAAAGAGTTTAGTGAAAGTGTGAAATGTAGCTCAACAATAGACATCTTCTTTACCTGTACGTTCTTACTATATTTCTTTCATGAAGTTTGTAGACGTAATACGTGTATTTTAATACATTAACTGCATTATTAATGTCTGTGTTATATATTATTTTGAATATAATTGTGAACTACAAATGAACTACGGTTTATACAAAGCAAACAATGTTAAAATATACTAGGTTTGGTAAGATGTTTTATTTTCTACGAATTATATAAATAGTTATTTTTAAAGCAAACATTAATCATACATCTCATAATACGTAACACGTAGCTTTTGTTTGTTTTGAATTAAGCACAAAATTACACAGTGGACTATACGTGCTCTGTCAGCCACAGGAATCAAAACCTGGTTTCTAGAGGTGTGAGTCTGCAGACATTTAGCTGTGCCACTAGGTGGCCACGCGTAACTTCCTTGAAACAAGAACTTTAGTAACTCTCAGTAGATCTTTTTCTCATAGTGAACTCACAAAGCGAGAAACCGGGTTTCGATACCTGTAGTGGGCAGAGCAAAAATCGCTCACTGTGTAAGTTTCAGCATAATTATAACCAAACCAAAGCGGCCATTACTTCACTTACTTTCATCATTTCCTAAATCTAACAAAATTCTTCACCCAAATTGGAGTATTAATATCGTAGAAACACTAAAAATTATACTGGGGCCTGGCATGGCCTAGCGCGTTAAGGCGTGCGCTTCGGAATCTGAGGGTCGCGGGTTCGCGCAAAACATGCTCGCCCTCCCAGCCGCGAGGGCGTTATAATTGTACGGTCAATCCCACTATTCGTTGGTGTAAGAGTAGCCCAAGAGTTGGCGGTGGGTGGTGATGACTAGCTGCCTTCCCTCTAGTCTTACACTACTAAATTAGGGACGGCTTGGTGCAGTGGGCTAACAACCTACTCATTTAAATGCCTGTTCATGAAACCGCAAGTAACTGCGGCCCGATGTTCCTTGACGGAATCGAGTGGCAGATGAATGAATGAATGATGAAAAATTATACTTCCCTGATTGGAAATGTTTTAGGTAAAGTTGGTAAGTACATCGCTTTAGTCCTTTAGGTGAAGCAGGTCCTTGCATATTGTTAGTCCTTTAGATAAGTACACCGTCCTAGTTCTTCAATTAAGATTTTCTAGCTGTTTCATCTCAGTTCTTCAGCTATTCTTGGAAGGTATGCCATCCTAATTTTTCAAAAAAACATTGTGTTACCAGCTTTTACTAATATTAATAATCGACAAAGAGCATGTCGTTAATTAGGTTGATCCTAGGAAGGCAACAACATTTCAAATTACAATCCAAGCTAAACTATATCCATGTTTTTTCCAACTAACCAAAGGAAAGTTGAAGAGATAACTGTCAAATAGTACCTGAAAACTGTTTATCTCAGAAGCATATAGGAAAACACACCTTCAGAAAGTTTCCGAGTGGATAACGAAAGATAGTGATTTGGTCTCGTGATTATCATTTCATCTCTTTTTTGGTGGTTTTATTGTGAAAATGAGACATTTGATCCTGATTTTGTTGTCTCGACATTTCTGTAGGTGCAGTAGTGTGTACAAATCTTTCCTA